>JAJJMA010048422.1:0-18160 GCA_023529015.1 Papaver nudicaule | reverse complement strand
GAGGTAGACAAATCAAGTATTGCAAACATCATTAATAACATCTAAAAAGAACTTTTATTAATGAAATAAAGTAGTACATGCTTGAAAAACTCTAAAAAGCATGAAAGGCAAACTACTAAACAAATTTAGTTTATATTCCTTAGGCAAAGGTAAGAACAAGTTCTCACAAGGAACCACCTAATCTGATCTACTAAGAAAGAATAAATCTAAACAAAAAGTTGTTGTTAACAACTTTATTTAGGATTGCTACTTGGAAAACTAGCCACTTTTGGCATTACAGACTTCACAATACTTGTTGTCAGCAAGTTTCTCGATCCGTCTTTTCAAGAGAGCAAGCTCATCCTGTACAGCTTCCAACTGGGACCTACGCAATGCATTCTTTCTTTTAGTAGCCATGGTATTATTTTTCATGGTTTCATAATCTATGAAGAAGCGATAGACGATGGCTGATGAAATCTGAACCCTCTGATCCAATTTTTCATATTCATAAGCATCAAAGGCATAAACCCCAAGTTGATGAGTATGATAAGCCATGGTCTCTTCTTCTTCCAGAATCTCTTCTTCCCTTTCTATCTCTTCAGCGCCTTGAGCACAGCTAAACTTCTCCATTGTTAGAGGTAGAATAGCTGAGAAAATACTTGAATGATTATTTCTCAAGTATTGTGGTATTTATACAGAAATACCAAGAAGGGATTGACTCAAATATCTCACACAATTGCACACCCAGAGTCCCTTGGGTTTGTGTTTGTGTTTTAGATAACAATGAAGTAATCTAATTGAGATTTGAGTGATTCTGTTTCCGCAGAAAACACTGTGTCTGCGTAGATGAGTTTTTGTGCAGGAAAAACACTTCTGACGGTTCGGGAACCGGGTGGAGCAGGTTTTTGAACACGTCAGCCTGGACTGGTGTCTCCCTACGTTTCTCACAACAGGGTTTTTGACATAACCGTGTTTGTGCACTCAGGTGCCTATTCTGAGTGGTACTGATCATCAGGCAGGGTTTCTTCTCCCCTGTTTTCATATTTCCTTATCTCTCAGTACTAAGACAAGGAAATAGTTTGCAACACTCAGGTTTGAGTGTTGGGGTGAGTATTGTCAGTTGGGGTGAGTATTGTCATACTCACCTGGTCTGGACCTTCGTCTAGACCTCCTCGATCTTCTTCCTTTTCCAAAGTTATCATAGAAGCGATTGTCATTAGTATATGGCTCAGTATCTGACAAACTTCTGAATGATTTCCTAGCTTCATGAACCAGTTTTTCAAGGTCTTCATTGAGCTTAGTGTATCCTGATAACATCTTGTCCAGATTTTTCAGGCTTATCATCTCTTTGGAGGATCGAGGTTGATTGCTCTTAGAGTTCCCTCTCTTCGGAGTCTGCTTTTCAGCAGTCAAAGTTGAAACAGATGTTCTGTTCTCCGGTCTCTGAGGTTTTCTTCTAGAGTATGAAATAGCTCTACTATGATTTCCGCTCATAGGTGAGGACCCTCTCTTAATCTCATCCCTTGTTCCTTGGTAAGATTTTGAGAGTTCAGACACACTTTTCAACACATGGTTTAGAGTGTGCTGGAGTTGAGAAACTCGTTGTATCCTCTTTTGGCTATTGCATTCAGACTGAAGGTGTCCTTTCTTTTTACAGAAACTACATGATTTCTCATGTTTCCCTTCAGTAGAACTATTTTTGTGGGCACTGTTATCATCAGAATGATGAGGGGAATTGATCACCTTGTCTGAGGTGCTTGAAGATATCACCTTCGTTCCAACAGTTTTACCACGATGAGTTCTTGTATCTGATTGACTGTTTTCGGGTTTTTCAGATATTGATTTGAGCCGATCAATTTCTCCCGTTAACTCTTCAATCCTTTTATGAGCAATCATCAGTTCAGATTTTTCAGATTCTGTACTGGTGGGGTATTGGGGACTACCACTTTCCAGGGTTGAGTCGACTGCATGACTTTTCCCTTTTAGTAGTGCAATCTCGGTGGTTAAGGACATAACCACGGATTCTTGTTCATTGACTTTATCCAAGAGGGAATTAACCCTGACTTTTAGTCGTGAGATCTCAGAAGACTGAAATTTCATGAACTTGATGAGATCACTACTTTCCTTAGCTGCATCCCTTTCAATTTCTGAGTCAGAGTCATCTGTCAGATTGAAAGGGTAAGGATTATCACTCATACTGACAACCTGATTTGGTTGTTCTTCACAAGCTGGGTTTGACCCAGTTGTATATGAGTGCAATGGAGTGGTGTCTTTCGGTGTAGAATTAGTACTACCATCCATAACTCACAAGCCTAGATAAACACAGACAGTTACGTCTTTAATGTGTTCACCCGCTCTGATACCAACTGAAAAAGAAGGGGTACCGAAATACTACCAACTTTTCGTTTTGGCTCGTGAGTCTTATGGTTTAAGTCTGGACGATCTCAAAAATCAATATCCAAACTTATAACTGGAGTTGTTAAACCTCGACAAAGAATACTTTGGAGTCAACTCGACAGTTAGGCAATAACATACTACTTGGTGCTTTAATTATAAATCAGAGTTATAATGCGGAAAGTAAAAGCACACAAGACACCAGAGATTTTTTTAACGAGGAAACTGCCTTGCAGAAAAACCTCGGGACCTCGTCCAGTTTGAACACCGCCCAGTACAAACTGACTACAAACACTAGCCTACTATAAGACTTCGGTCTGGGATGTAGCAGAGACCAACTCAAGCCCTCCAAGAGAATTGGCTACTGTCGCCTTCCTTACGTCTCTAGATCCCCCACAGATCGTCACGCACTTGATTCCCCCAGCTGACGTCCTTTACAGGCCTAAGAGTTGCTTTGACCGCTGTCAAAGGCTTGTGTCAGCAATACTGGCTTTTCAACCAAACTGTTGACGTATGGTGTAACTGTCCTCTATCAGTTTACCACACACAAGATGACTTCCTTCGGATTGTTAAATCCAGGTCATACGGAAATCTACTTCTTGAATCGGGGCTGACACGCAAACCAAGTAAGCAATGCCCAATTCGAATCTACCTCAGTTATACACGAAGAACCACTTAAGGAACTTGTATAACTGGAGCTAACTAGGTCTTACAACACCGAGTGCAGCCGTGCGTTGCTACCTTTCCAACCTTGTTGAGTAACGTACCAGTTCTTGAATAGACGTATATCATAAGAGACGTACTTTAGAATAGACAAGAACGTGATCAGGTTACCAACCTTGTTGAGTAACGTATCAGTTCTTGAATAGACGTATATCAGAAGAGACGGACTTTAGAATAGACAAGAACGTGATCATAGCTTCGAATATCTCCCTGAGGTCCGCCAAGTGGTCTTGTGACTTTAGGCTTTTGACAAGCATATCATCAACATAGACCTCCAAGTATTTTCCAATCCATTGTTTGAATATTTTGTCCACCAGTCTTTGATATGTGGCTCCTGCATTTCTCAGTCCGAAGGGCATTCTGGTATAGCAATATAACACTCTCGGAGTGAAAAAGGCTGTATGTTCTTGATCTTCTCGGCCAGGGCTATTTGGTTATGCCCCGAGTATCCGTCCATGAATGACAGCAGTTAGTGACCAGAAGTCGCGTCGACCAGTTGGTCTATGCTTGGAAAATGATAGCTATCCCTCGGACAAGCTTTGTTGAGATTGCTAAAATCGATGCAGATTCTGACACCTCCGTTCTTCTTTGGTACTATTACCATATTTGATACCCAGGTAGGGTACATTACTTCTCTGATGAATCCGGCGTCCATTAACTTATGGAGCTTCTTTTCCATTGCCTCGTGGTATATAGGAGCTACCTTCCTTATTCTTTGCTTGAATGATGGTGTGTCCGGGTTTATCCGTAGGTGATGAGCCACCACCAGCGGATCTATCCCTAACATGTCGCTCATCGTCCATGCAAATACATCCAAGTACTCTTTCAACAGCTCTTTCAGTTTTACTTCCATGTCCTCCTTCAGCAGCGTTCCTATACTCACTTCTCGCGGCCGTTCTTCGGTTCTGATGTTGACTTTCTTTGTTGGCTCGATAGATGAGAATAATTGCTTCGGGGGCCCTATGGGAGTAACATTCTGTAATTGTTATTTGTCCCTAGTTGTTGTTGATGCCACCATCGCTGCTGGGAGTAGTGATGCTGCTTTGGCCGCCTTGATTTGCTCGTTGTATTCCTCGTATCGCTTCTCATTCTCCTCTTCCTTTCGCTTTCCTTTGTTCTTCTTGAGTTCCTTTTGCATCTCATCGTGATGTTTGGCTTCAGCTGCATCGCATCTTCGTGCATCTTGTTGGTCTCCTTTGATCTCCATTTCTCCATATGGCGTGGGAAATCTTAGGTGCTAATGATAGGTTGATGTCGTTCCTCTCAAGCGGTGCACCCATAGTCTCCCCATGATGGCGTTGTATGGTGAGGGTGAATCTACGATGCTGAATCTCTCCATGGACTTCATTGGCCCTGTGTCTACCTGCAAAACTATTTCTCCCTTCGGCTTTGACGTGGACCCATTGAATCCATAAATCGTACACGTAGATGCATCCATCTGCCCATCCTTCAGCCCCATCCGAAGATAGGGTTCATAGAAGAGTACGTTGAGCGAACTTCCTCCATCTATTAATATTTTAGAAACGTTTCACCCGTGGATAGGTAGAGTAACCACCAAGGGATCATTATGCATTTCGATATCCTGATTGATGTCTTTAGTAGAAAATGTAAGCGGAGTTGTCATCCAGTCCTCCCATTCGTCGGTTAATCTTCCGTTTAATTTGTATACTTCGTGCTCCGAGGTCCTCCTCCTTGTTCTTAAGCTGTTGTAGATATCTCCTGGTAGAGACGGTTTGCTCTCTTGCTGGAATATAATCATATTAAGTGACTTGTATCCTTCGGGGAGTCGTACCGTCTTTTTCTGTGCCGCTGTGTTTGTTACTGCTGCTGCCTGTCCTGGTAACTGAACATACGGTCTGAAGTCTCCTTGATTGATATACCTTTGAATCGTTTTCTTCAGATGTTTGCATGCGTCAGTATCGTGCCCCCGAGTCTGATGGTACTCGCAGTAGTCTTTATGGTTCTTGGATTCATCTCTCTGCTTTCCTCGGGTGGATGGATATGGAAAATCCTGCCGTCCACCTTCTTTCTTCAGAATTTCCGAGAGTGACATGGTTAAGTTGGAATAGACTATATCCGTGTAGTCCCTTCTTCATTTGTCCCCTTGCTTCCCGTCTTTATACCTGGGTTTCTTTTCGAATCCTAACGTGATGTCTATTTCCGCCGAACGTTTCCCAGTCTCTGGTGCGGCTTCTACCGAATTCGTTCTCTGCGGGGTACTTCGGTCTTGCGCACGAGGATTATCCCTCTGGATGTCTTCTAACCGGATATACTTATCTTGAATCACGCGAAGCTCTCCCTCTGTTGCTGGTCTATGGGCGTGTAGTTCTACGAAGATAGAAGACGTTCTATCCAACCCGAACTTATAACAGTTGATGCTGATTTCCGGGTTGACCTTCCCTATAGCTTGACATACCTTTTGCCATCTCTCTGTGTATGCCTGAAGTGTTTCTCGTGACCCGATGGCTAATGCAAATAGCCTATCTAGCCCCGCCTTAATATCCTTGTTGTACATATAAGTCTCCACGAAGATATCAGATAGCTCTTCAAAGGAGTCAATTGAATTTGGCTTGAGGTTATCAAACCACACCAGTGCTATGCCGGTAAGGATGGATGGAAAATACCGGTATAACACTACGTCATCGGTATCCCAATAGGCCAATACCCGAAGATAATACTTCAAGTGTGTTGCTGGGTCCGTAGTTCCGTCGTAACAAGTAAAAGTCGGTAGCGGGCACTTCGGTGGTATCCTACTTCGTTCGAGTCTGACTGATAGCGGAGTCGTCCTGGCTTCTTGGCTTCCTCAAGCTTGTATCCTCCCTGCTTAGATTTTAAGTCCGCCAATTGGTCTATGACGACCTTTAGCTGAGTGACCACTTCTCCCATCTGCGGTGTGGCTATGATTTCTCCCCGCTGTTAAGACTGCATTTCATGGCTCTGAGAATGACACGATCTTTCCCCGCGAGATAGAATGGCTTGGGATGTTGTGAACCTCCGTCTGTGGTAAGTTGATTCTTCCTTGATATCCTCCTGGTATGCATACAGGTGGTGGAGCCCGAATCCTATTCCTTAGTGATGAATAGCTTCGTGGCTCCCCTGAATTTACTTCGTCCTCTTCTCTAGTCTGATAGCTTCGGGCTCGCGATTGTCGCTCCCTTGCTTCGGCTCTGTCCCGTAATGCTTGATTTTTCTGTGTCAAGGCAAGTAAAACCTCGTCCTGCTCTCTCTGGTCCTGGAGCAAGGCTTCCAACTGTGCTGTTAAAGGTGGTTCATTCATTCCTTCGGCTTCATTGTTAACTCCGTTGTTGACGATTGGTCCCATTTCATTTTCTGATTCTTCTGACGAGGTTGCCGTGTGGACCGATACCGAGTTTCCTGTATGTTCGTCAGGGGTGTGCTGAAGTTGGTCGTGTCCCAGGTTTTCCTCTTCAACCATTTCTTCTGCTGGTAAGGGCATTCCGTACAGAGGGTTTCTGTTTACCACCTGCTCACTGGGGATTGCTTCCGTGCTCCTATGTGAACTTCGTGGTAAATTGATTGCGTCCTCCAGATCGAGATTGGTCTCTCCCTGGGCCCTTAGAGACTGTAACCTGCTCCGTGTTAGCGCGGGTTTCTGCCGGCTTTTAGCCACCAACAGCCTCCCTTCATTAGTCATGTGTTACTCCACTCCTTTTCCTGCTTATATGATGGAGAAGAAAAGACGATGGTAAAGCGTACTTTAGTTGTACAAAAGTTTTCCTACCCAGCTGATCCCCTAGGTAAGTCTGAAAAAGTAGTATTAGCTTTTGTTTTCCTAACTAAAATATGAACTATTAGTAAGAAATTGATCCGGTAATTTTTTTCAATAAGAAATTATTCTTTTTGTGATCCTCCAAATCGGCTTGTATCCGAATACAAAAGACGATGAGAAAAGGGAAAAAACTCAGTGACTGGGGTTTTTGTTAAAATCTGGTTGTTTTGAAATCTTACAAGGGATTGGTCCCTGTTTCTAGCGCCAAACTATTGATACTAATCTTCCCATATCGTACTACAAGTAAAAATTATTAATAGATCGATTGTTCAATTCGTTGGTGACCTTTGTTCGTTAATAACCGAGGGATTGTCCAAGGGTTTGAACATGTTATCTCTAGTTATTTTGAACCAGGATGGTTACCAACTTCAACCGTGGAATCACCTTGGAGGTGATTGTCAAGCAAGATTAACTACAATAAACGTAAGTGCAATGATGATAAACACAACCATTAACGAGGTTCAGCAGCTGTGTGCTTACGTCCTCGGGGTAAAATCCATTGTTCTATTATACTTAATCAATAAAGTTTTCTCTGGTTTACCTATAAATCACTCCAATTTGTTATGGATAGATGACATATGAAATCTTGAGAATGTAACTCAAAGATTCTCACTCCTAGCTATCTTTCCCAAACTATGCGACCCCCTTTTCTGTTGATGAGAGGGGGTATTTATAATACGTCTGTAGGCGCCGCTCTTTGCTATCTTTGGTTGCTTCGTTCTTTTGATGCTCCTTGTTTTGGACATCCACTTTCGGTGACCGCCCTTATCATCCAATCCTAGCCCATCGTACTATTATGTATAGGATCCTTGTTGTATCCTTGCGCTGCCAGCTCCTCATTGGTCGAGGTTTCTTTCTTCCACCGTTGGTTGGGCCAATCCCCAATCGACAGACGATTTCTTGTCTAGTTGTCTACAGCATTAAATGCGGTGTGACTGCTCCTTAGCATGCCTGCTTTCTCCTAGTGTCGTAGGTTTGATGATCCTTTAATCTTCTCTGTTGGATTTCATCATCTCGTGATGAGTTATCCCTTCGCCTGGTTTCACTCCTGTCCTTCGCGGTTCATGTTGCTTCGGTGTATGTCCTCAGGTGATGGCGCCACGTGTCCATCCAGAATTATGCATTAACAAATACTTTATACCACCAATACTTGTACTACTATAAATATCGATCTTGAGATCATTTGTAATCTAAGTTTTTTGTCTTCTAAAATCAATAAGAAATACACTTTCTCTAATTTCTGTTGATTATTGTCTGTATTACATCGTTGTCGACTAAACCTTAGCTCTCCAAGAGCAGTTAACCTAAGAATCCAAACGTCTAAGATAATCAGTAAACCTGATCATGCCAACCAACATAAATCATACACATCTAACTGTGAAGGTAATATTCCTAATACGCGAATACACATCTCCATTGGCGCCCACCACGGTCTCGGAACATGGTTTTGCAAAATTTAGTTGTTTGAAATCTTGCTTTCGAGAATGAACTTATGAGATTTATTAAATACTTTCGATAAAATTGATTTCTGAAGAAAATTTAGTATTATTATGAACTAGATCTAGGATTCTTTTAGTAAGAAAATAGGTTTTCAAACTTAGATCTAGTTCGATTTAAGTTCAAATCCAATTTAGCAACTCAGAAAGCTGGTGAAAATGAGGGGATACCGAAATACACCACCAACTTTTGAATTCGTGAACCTAGTTGATTATGGTTGTTTGAACGATCTCACAAATCAATATTCAAACAACAACCTGAGTATAGTTCAGCGAACCGAACCCTAACAAGAACGTGTTCCCGTAGATCTCAATAGAGATGGATTCACTCAAATGTTATGAATCAACAAACTTAAAATTACTTCAATTATATAGATCAGAGATAATATAATGCGGAAGGGAAAAGTAATGCAAGACACCAGAATTTTGTTAACGAGGAAACTGCAAACCAGGAGAAAAAACCCGGGACCTCGTCCAGTTTGAACACCCTTAGTATTAAGCGAATACAGACGCTAGCCTACTCTCAGACTTCGGACTGGAATGTATCGATACTGAATTAACCTTACAAGCAATCCAGCTACCAATGTGCTCCTACGTCTCTTGGCTCCCGCAGAAACCTACGTACTTCATTCCCCTAGCTGACGTCCTTTACAGGCCTAGGAGTTGCTCCACTTCCCTTCGTGAAGACTAGTGCTACACTGCCTCTAACAGGACGCCTAAAAGTATCCAAGTGATTAAACGAGAATACGATTGTGATTTCCTTTAGACTTAGAGTCAAGGTTAATGGAAATCGGTTTTTACTGAATAGGGCTTATTGATCTAGCCTAAATAGTTTTACCTCCTAACGCTTGACGAACTTAGTATTAAACCTAGTTCGTGAATATGCGTTACGGAACTTATAGGGTTTACGATACAAGATATACCTTACGAAGTTTCTATCAAATCTTGGTCGTGATAAGATTGAAATAATTTAATCGACCCAAGATACATGATCAGGAATTTAACTTCCGACCTGTGCTTCACGATCCTCAAGTGAAGTCTTTCAATAGTCGTAGTCCAAGAAAAGAACTTCGAGATGACGACCAACCTTTATGCAAGGATACGCATATGTGTAGAGGATTTGAATTGTATCTTGCAGAAGGTCATCTATTTATAGTGATCATCAATGGAGGCTTTGCTTAAAAGTTAAGCAACCTTGAGTAGGGTTCAAATAAGTTCTGGATCTTAAAAGTCCATAGCTTGAATACCCAGTCTCAAACTTCTTCTAACCTTTGGTTAAGACCAGTGCTCATAGGAAGACTCACCTTGATAGAAGGATGGCAATTTAGGTTCAAGCTAGTTGAACATTGCGTGGATTAAGTAGTTGAATTCCATGGGCCAAGTAATGTCTAAGTTCGGAAACTAAACATACACAACCGAAAACTTCAATGAAAGTTTTTTATGGATTATATGAACGCGTTCATGAACGCGTACATAGAGCAGGTATTTTGGAGTTTAGGAGAAACAGTGAACGCGTTCATATACAAACGCTCGTTCTCAGGCATGCCTTGTGCAACATGTGTACGCGTTCATGAACGCGTAGACTATTGAGGTCATTTCATGAGACAACCTAACTTACTCTCCTTAGGCATATGATCACGGATGTGACTAATGCGAAAGGGTATATTCCACTTATAAACCTTCAGATCATATAAAAAACATCATAGACTATTGATATGATAGAATGACAAATACGAAACATGGAAGGAAAAACCTTTCCAGCCTTTAGTGAGCACGTTATGATTTATCAAGTGGTAAGCTCCGGTCTTCATCTTCGATGGTCTTCGTCTCGATTACCTAAAACTATCCTAGTTCGAGTTGTAGAGTAAACTTATTAAGGATTGTGTTTTTGTCATATAAACTTGACAACTGACGAGATAGCAATATCGGTGGGTTCAACCGAGCAACGCTCTAACAATCTCCCCCTTTGTCAATTTTAGTGACAAAACCAATCTTACATATGGATTCAAAAAGTAAAATCTTTTAGCCCTAACCATAATGTACTTGATCTTCTTGTAATCTTCAACGTCTTCAAATAAGAGTGTTCCTGCAAGTGAAGATTCAAGGTAGAGATAACAAACTTCAAAGTCACCACACATCTTGGTTCTAGAAGGACATAGTCCAACAAGAATTTGTTATGCAATTGAGTAGTATATAAAACTTGTAAGCATATTGCATCGATGCTTAAAGATACTACACAATATGATATGTTCTCCCCCTTACTCAATACACTAACCTTTGCTTTGACATGACAAGCACATCGATTTTACTCCCCCTACGACAATGTCGTAGTAGATAGAAAGATTTTACTCCCCCTTACTACAAGATTTCTCCCCCTTTTTTGTCACAAAAATAGACAAAAGAAAAAGAAAAATAGGTATCCTCATAAAATAACATTAATTAATGTAGACAAAGGTAAACATACCTGAAACGAGAGATAAAAAGATGCAATTCTCTCGCAATTTCCACAGCCGCACACCCCAACAAGATATTACCATGAAGTAAAGTTCAAAAGAACTCTCCCCCATTGTTTGTCATTCCAAAAGGAACAACGCGACGACCTTCCCAAGCAAGGATTTGGAATAAATTCTTGGGTGCACAATTTTACAAGTAAAATTGCAATTATGTTTTTCTTCCCTAGCCAGTTACGGTCAAATAGGAATTCAAGGTTTAATCTTCCAAATTCTCAGAGAGTTTCGGTCAACCATCGCCTTTAGAGAAAACATAAGGCTACCCCTTCCTAGTGGTTGTAAGACTAAGAATTAAAGGTACAACATTTTATCCGGCGGAGTCCAACATTGTATCCTACGAGGTTCCTCCTTATCAAAATCGTCTCCCCTTAGCCATAAGAGTCAGAAGCATGGATTTTGATAGTTTTTCGTAAATTTCTTTGCCCCAAAAAGGGTGGTATGGCTAAAAAAGCAAATTTATGATTTATGCAATACATTCATACAGATAATCAATTAAGATCAAGCATTGCAATCATCAATTAAGATTTTAATTTAATAACCTCTATTAATTGATGAAAAGAAAACTTGGAAGTAGTACAAGCAAAAGCATGTCTTGAATAAGATAACTACTTCTAGCATAGTGATTACCCAAAACCCTAAGGGATAAGCTTTTAAAAAGGAATTAACTATGCCATAAGATTATTGATATAATTATCAATGTCCGTCGTTCCTTCAACAAGAGTTGTGCTCATGGGACGTACGATTCATGAATCTTCTGATTGAGACTGTTAAGAAGAGCTTCATGTTGTTTTACCATAGCTTCCTGGACTTGCAGTGACTTCAAAAATACTTCATCAAGCGTTTGTACTTCTCTTCTAGTTTCTTTGCATTCTTTTACAATATAAGCAATTCTATGATTCTTGGGAGCATTGGATCTAGGTTTCTTCATCTTCTTCTTCTTGCTTTTCAAAGCACTCTTTTTAGTTTCTTTTGGAAACATAGGAATCTCATCAGATTTCACGGCAACAGGTTTTTCACCATTGGTGATAGAGAGAGTGTTTGATGTATCCATGAACACGTTTCGAGATATGTGAATGTCACCCAAGACCTATTCTTTAAATTGAGGTTTTCTGGAAAGGAGTTTCCAAAAATAAAAATAGATCATATAGGAGTGTTCCTCAAGAAGGAAGTCGGTTCCGAAACGTGCAGTTCAAGAAGTAACGGCTGGCACACTTGTTCACCTGTAATGGTTAATTTAAGAATTCAGTGTGTCCCAATATAAGATTTTATTCATTAATCACCATAGATCTTAAGTTTTAATATCAATAGCATGATTAGACACATATCTAATTGCATGTTTTTTCTTCTCGAGCCTGATTCCAATTTTTCTCATGGGTCCTGTTCTCGACTCTTGCCTTAGGATCCAGAGGCAGGGGGAAGAGTTGGAATTTGTTCAGAGAATATTGATACCCACATCGAGTCATTAAATTTTTTACTCTTATTATTTTGATGTTGTTGGCAAAGAATGCTCAGGATGACGACTGTGACAACCGCTTTGGGGTTTTCTGGTCACTAACCACCAGGACAGTTGGTCACATAACCAATTGAGCGTGGATTCATCTCTTTGGAGCATTGCTCGAAAAATAGTAGAGATGAGAATTATTGTCGAATCCTCTAAATTAATATGGTTTTAACAAACTTACAACATACAAGGGCCTCCATAAATCAATAAGCACATACAGAAAGTAAGAGGTTACCATGGTGTCCGTTTTTTATGTGCGCAGACATTGTTCTCGGAACACTTAGAACAACAGTCGCACACTTTCTCTTTCACATTAATTTGTGAAAGGATGGGCAAGTTTTTGCCCATTCTCCTGAACCGAGTTTTTCTCATCAGATCAAGATTTCTTAGTTCTAATCCGTTTTCTCTTAACATGTTGAGATTCATCTCTCTGCAAGAATCTTTTGTTTAAAGAAGAGTTTGAAGACATACCTGTCATTTCCTTCTTGTGATATGATTCACGAATCATTTGAAGTGAGTTTGTCAGCCTGGCTGCTCTTCTTTGAAGTTTATTGACATATCTTACCTTTTTCTTATAGCGATAGCAATGAGAGTAAATGTGTCCTTTCACGCCGCAATGAGTACAATTTTCGAGTAATTCTAGTTTTTCAGAACCAAGGTTTCTCGTAATGTCAACAGAAGATTTCATGTTCAAGACAGTTTCGTCAGGGATATAATCAATAGTCATTACACTGAGTGCACAATAATCTATTTCTTCTTCGGATTCATAGAAATCTAAAGTTTCATCCAAGGCAGCCGCAACAAGTGCTTTTCCTCCAGTATATCTCCTTTTGTTTGCACAATCAGGTGCAAGATGACCAAATCCCCTGCATTTAAAACATAGAGGAATATTATCATCCACAATTTTTAATTCTTCTTTCGAGGCAGTTTTCTGCGGATTTTTTTAATGAGGGGACATCTTTATTAGAACGTTTATTTCGTTGCTTCAGGAGATCTCTAAATTGTCTTGTAATAAAAGACATAATTTGAGGTTCATCATGTTCTGATATAATTTGATCTTCAGAGTCATTAGAATCTTCTAAAGCTTTGAACGCTATGTTTGTGGGCTTAAATCACCCCTTTTTATATCAAAACCATATGACTCCTGGATGACATGCTTCTTTGAATCATATTTTGAAGGTAGAGACCTAAAGATTTTTCTCAAAATTTCTCTTTCCTCAATTGTTTTTCCAAGCGATTGCGAGGCATTAATAATTGTGGAGAGTCTGTTATTAAATTCTTCAAAGGTTTGTTCATCAGACATACAAAGGTTTTCCCAATCTGATGAGAGAATTTGAAGTCGAGCTTCTTTCTCTGAAGTGTTGCCTTCAAATATGGTTTGCAGAGTTTCCCAGGCTTTCTTCGATGTGTTACATGTAGATACATGATGTTGAAGTTCTGGGGTTACTGCATGTATGATCGCATTAAGCGCATCTGAATCTATCTTGGCTTCTTTCTTTTCTTTGTTGGAGTATTGTGAAGGGGTTTTATCCTTTTCAACGTCACCGACTTTAATAGTGGGTATGGTAAACCCATCTTTCACAAAGACCCAACACTGATAGTCTCGTAATTGAAGAAAATAACGCATGGCAGATTTCCACAAAAGACAGTTTGTGCCATCAAAGACTGGTGGAACATTGACATTAACAGAATAATGTGTGTTCATAGTTCACGAAAGCGTCAAACACAGACAATTACGTCTTAACAAGGTGTTTGCCTGCTCTAATACCAATTGAAAAAGGAGGGGATACCGAGATACACCACCAACTTTGGAATTCGTGAACCTAGTTTATTATGGTTGTTTGAACGATCTCACAAATCAATATTCAAACAACAACCTGAGTATAGTTCAGATAACCGAACCCTAACAAGAACGTGTTCTCGTAGATCTCAAGAAAGATGGATTCACTCAAAGGTTATGAATCAACAAACTCTCAATTACTTCAATTATATAGATCAGAGACAATATAATGCGGAAGGGAAAAGTAATGCAAGACACCAGAATTTTGTTAACGAGGAAACTGCAACCCAGCAGAAAAACCCCGGGACCTCGTCCAGTTTGAACACCCTTAGTATTAAGAGAATACAGATTCTAGCCTACTCTCAGACTTCGGACTGGAATGTATTAATATTGATTAACCCTACAAGCAATCCAGCTTCCAATGTGCTCCTACGCCTCTTGACTCCCGCATAAACCTATGCACTTGATTCCCCTAGCTGACGTCCTTTACAGGCTTACGAGTTGCTCCACTTCCCTTCGTGAAGACTAGCGCTACCCTGCCTCTAACAGGACGCATAGAAGTATCCAAGTGATTAAATGAGAATACAATTGTGATTTCCTTTAGACCTGGAGTCAAGGTTAATGGAAATCGGTTTTTACTGAATAGGGCTTATTGATCTAGCCTAAACAGTTTTACCTCCTAACGCTTGACGAACTTAGTATTAAACCTAGTTCGTGATGAATATGCGTTACAAAACTTCTAGGGTTTACGATACAAGATCTACCTTACAAAGTTTCTATCAAATCTTGGTCGTGATAAGATTGAAATAATTTAATCGACCCAAGATACATGATCAGGAATTTAACTTCCGACTTGTATTTCACGGTCCTCAAGTGAAGTCTTTCAATAGTCGTAGTCCAAGAAAAGGACGTCGAGATGACGACCGACCTTTATGCAAGGATACACAGATGTGTAGAGGATTGGAATTGTATCTTGCAGAAGGTCATCTATTTATAGTGATCATCAAGGGTGGCTTTGCTTAAAAGTTAAGCAACCTTGAGTAGGGCTCAAGCAAGTTCCGGATCTTAAAAGTCCATAGCTTGAATACCCAATCTCAATCTTCTTCTACCGAAAGGGTATATTCCACTTATAAACCTTCGGATCATATAAACAACATCATAGACTATTGATATGATAGAATGGCAAATACGAAACATGGAAAGGAAAAACCTTTATATCCTTTAGTGAGGAAGTTATGATTTATCAAGTGGTAAGCTCCGGTCTTCATCTTCAATGGTCTTCGTCTCGATTACCTAAAACTATCCTAGTCCGAGTTGTAGAGTAAACTTATCAAGGATTGTGTTTTTGTCATCTAAACTTGACAACTGACTTGAGATAGCAATATCAGTGGGTTCAACCGAGCAATGCTCTAACAGCTGGATCTCACAAACTTATGTGAAGATCGAAGCAAATAAGAGTTTATAGTAACATTACTTGATAATGTATATAATACATTGTTTTCTACCTATTTTAGAAAGTGTTTTTAAGAAACAGTTTTGGGAAATTGGATATAACACATTGTTTTTGGGTGTTGTTAAAAGATTCGTGAAAAAATACCAATTTTAGAAAGTGTAAGACAAGTGTATGAAAACCAACTCCCTCAAGTAAATTGGAACGGAGGGGGTATTTGTTAGAGCATTGCTCGGTCAAACCTACTAGTGTTGGTATGTCAAGCTTGTTGTCAGTTTTAGATGTCAAAACACAATTCTTGATTTAGTCTACTAAAGTTTAGATTTCGGAATTGGGATATAGATTAGGTACTTGAGACGAAGAGGAAGACGAAGACGAAGCTTATCACGAAGACAACATCTATTCTTCATCGACAAAAGGTTAGTAGGAGTTGTGACTTTTTATGGAATTACTTTTATTCTGCTTATTTTATATTTCGAAATAATCAGCTACTTTAGTAGTTACTATAGAATATTGAGATGTGAGTATTCTTGTCTACATAACCATGAATTATGTTGGTATGCTTTCCAAGTGTACTAAGTTTACAAGATACGTATGAGATAGATTCAATACATTTTCCATTGCAATGGTTTGCTTGCAAATAAATGTAGGAGAATGGTGAATCCAAGGAGTAATACTCTAGAGCAATTATTGTGGATTATAGCTCAGGACGTGTCCACGTATAAGTACGAAAATTGGTGTGACCCAAGTACTTCGAGCTGATCCAGTTAAAACCCTAATTTGAGAACAGGCGGTTCGCGAACTGGTTCGTGAACAAGTGCTCCAGATTTTCCTCCCGAGTTCCAAAAGTCATGTTTTGAACACGTACGTGTACGTGAACAAGACATCCGGCTTTTTAGTTTGGATCTCAAATCCAAACGGTTCGCGAACCGTTTGGTGATTTTTTAATAGATAATCATGTATCTCTCAGATAGACTCGATCATTAACGCGAATATCTTTTGCGGTCTATTTAACGAATCTCAATAGTTCGATAAGATTTCAGTTGTTCACATCTCTGTTGGAACCTTATCATAAAGTAGTTGAAGAGCTAACAAACTGCTTGGTGATAAACTCTAAAAGGTTTCCATGTGTGATTAAACTGTGATACTTTGTGTGCAAGTAAAGTAACAAACACTGTCACTAGCTAACTTGTAGCACAAGGAATCTATTGCTTTATTTTCTAAGCGACCTATCATATTAAATGTTATAAATAGAGGACTCCGTAACGAAAACCACAAGCATCAAGCAAAAGTAAATTTCTCTGTGGAATTATGCATAAAAAATTTCACTTCGGTGTAGGTTTATTGTGGTAGTCATCCTCTATTAGGTTGCAGTTCCTCCGTGGGATTTACTTAACGACTGTAAAGACTTCTCTTGAGAGTTGGGAAGCATAGATAGACGATAACATACCTTTGTGATAATTATCAGAGTAACTTGTAACCTCGGTCCTTCTCTTCTGCAATAAGGTTATTCAATAACAGTTAAGCGACAACAAGGTCGAAAGAAGAAACGTACGGCTGCACATGGTGTTGTAAGACCTAGTTAGGTCCGATTGTGTAAGTTTATTAAGTGATTTTGTTCACAGTTGAGGTAGAGACAAGTTAGGTATTGTTTACTTGATTTACATGTCAGCCCTAAATTGTAAGTAGATTTTCGTATAACCTTGATCATATCTAAAGGAAGTCACTTTCGTGTGTTAAATTGTTGGAAGACGGTTCGAAAAACACAAGGTAATCTTGTTTGCACGGTTAAACCAACTTTTAGGCATGTAAAGGACGTTAGCTAGGGGAATCAAGTGTAAAGGGTCTTGCGAGATCCAAGAGACGTAAAGAATGCGACAGTAGCTGATTCGCTTGGAGGGCTAGAATTGGTCTCTTCGACATCCCAGTCCGAAGTCTAAAATTAGGCTAATGTTTGTAGACAACTTAATACTGTGAGGTGTTCAATCTGGACTAGATCACGGTTTTTTTTTGCTGGATTGCGGTTTCATCGTTAACAAAACTGCTGGTGTCTTGTGTGTTTTATTTTTCTGCATTGTATCTCCGAATATATAATTAAAGCAACATAAGTTGTACATTATCAACCTGGAGTTCATTCCCAACTGAAAAAGCGAGGATACCGAGATATACCACCAACCTTTTGTTTTCGTGAACCTAGTTGATTATGGTTGTTTGAACGATCTCACAAATCAATATTCAAACAACAACCTGAGTATAGTTCAGAGAACCGAACCCTAACAAGAACGTAGTTCTCGTAGATCTCAATAGAGATGGATTCACTCAAAGGTTATGAATCAACAAACTTGCAATTACTTCTATTATATAGATCAGAGACAATATAATGCGGAAGGGAAAAGTAATGCAAGACACCATAATTTTGTTAACGAGGAAACTGCAAACCTAGCAGAAAAACCCGGGACCTCATCCAGATGTGAACACCCTTAGTATAAACGGTATACAGACGCTAGCCTACTCTCAGACTTCGGACTGGACTGTAT
>JAJJMA010048413.1:0-16239 GCA_023529015.1 Papaver nudicaule | reverse complement strand
GTGTTTGCTCATGGTGCAGTTGAGATTTCTAGTCCCAAAACCGGGAAACAATTTAAGACGAGAATGAAATAAAAGAACTTTCTGCCCAACTTCAAAGCTTTTGCGACTAATCATCTTGTCATGAAAAGCCTTGGTTTTTTCCTTGTAGATCCGTGCACTCTCATATGCATCATTACGTAGTTCCTCTAACTCGCTTAGTTGAAGCTTTCGTTTTTTTCCCGCTGCATCTAGCTCCATGTTGCACTCCTTGATAGCCCAATATGCCTCGTGTTCAAGTTCCACCGGTAGATGACAAGGTTTCCCATAGACTAGCCGAAAAGGTGACATACCAATTGGCGTCTTGTAGGCGGTTCTATATGCCCATAGAGCATCATTGAGTCTAACTCCAATCCTTCCTTGTAGTATTCACCGTCTTCTCAAGGATAGACTTGATCTCCCGGTTGGAAATTTCAGGTTGGCCACTTGTTTGTGGATGATATGGAGTCCCAATCTTGTGAGTGACATTGTATTTCTTGAGGAGAGCATGGAAAGACTTCTTGAAGTGAGAGCCTCCATCGCTTATCACTACACGAGGTGTGCCAAATCTAGAAAAGATACACTCTTTCACAAATTCACAAACAACTTGAGAATCATTAGTACGAGTGGCTTTTGCCTCCACCCATTTGGAGACATAATCCACAGCAAGAAGTATATAAATATTCCCATAGGAACTCACAAAAGGCCCCATAAAGTCTATACCCCAAACATCAAATATCTCCACGGGGAGAATTGGTGTTAGTGGCATTTGATTCTTAGCACCTAGATTGTCGGTTCTTTGGCACCTATCACATGATTTGCAAAACAAGTATGCATCCCTAAACAAAGTGGGCCAATAAAAACCACTCTCAAGGACTTTGAGAGATGTCCTCTTGGAGCCAAAATGGCCTCCACAAGCATATGAGTGACAAAAACTGAGAATAGATTGAAACTCAGAGTTAAGTACGCACCTTCGGATCATTTGGTCAGCACAATGCTTCCACAAGTATGGTTCATCCCATATGTATTGCTTGGCGTCCTTCTTGAGCTTGTGTTTTTGTGATGTAGACATGGTACTTGGTACCTTTCACGTGGCCAAGTAGTTGACGATGTCCGCATACCATAGAGCTGGAATCTCAACCAAGAATAAGTGTTCATCCGGGAAACTATCTTGCAAGGGAATTGCATCTTCGGAAACCACTAGCCTACTAAAATGGTCGGCTACCGTGTTCTCACTGCCCCTCTTGTCCTTGATTTGAAGCTTGAACTCTTGAAGTAAGAGTATCCACCGTATGAGTCGTGGCTTTGCATCCTTCTTTGTAAGTAGGTAACGAAGAGCCGCATGATCAGAAAATATAACCACTTCGGTTCCAACCAAGTATGACCTGAATTTCTCTAGTGCAAAGACTATGGCCAAGAGCTCTTTTTCGGTGGTGGAATAGTTGATTTGTGCACCATTGAGAGTTCGAGAAGCATAGTAAATGGCATGTGGAATTTTGCCATCTCTCTGCCCCAACACGGCTCCAACGGCGTAATCACTAGCATCACACATTAACTCAAAGGGTTTGCTCCAATCCGGTGGTTTGATGATAGGTGCGGTTGTCAATAGCTCTTTCAAACAGTCAAAAGCCTTCTTGCAGTCCTCATCAAAATCAAAGGTCACCTCTTTTTGCAAGAGTCGGCACAACGGCATTGCAATCTTGGAGAAGTCCTTGATGAACCGCCTATAGAAATCTGCATGGCCAAGAAATGAACGAACCTCCCTCACAGTTGTGGGGTATTGTAAGTTGCTAATCAAATCAATTTTTGCTTTGTCTACTTCTAAACCCTTAGAGGATATAACATGGCCTAGCACAATTCCTTGTTTCACCATAAAGTGACACTTCTCCCAATTTAGTACTAGATTTGTATCTACGCATCTCTTAAGAATAAGTGTAAGGTTATCTAAGCATTTGTCAAAAGAATCACCGTACACACTAAAGTCGTCCATGAAAACTTCTATGATGCTTTCTACATAATCTGAAAATATGCTTACCATACACCTTTGAAAGGTGCCAGGGGCGTTGCACAAACCGAATGGCATACGCCTATAAGCAAAAGTTCCAAAAGGACAAGTGAACGTTGTCTTCTCTTGGTCTTCCGGAGCTATCACAATTTGGTTGTAACCTGAAAAACCATCAAGGAAACAATAATGAGAATGGCCAGCAAGCCTTTCAAGCATTTGATCAATAAATGGTAAGGGAAAATGGTCCTTTCGAGTCGTAGAGTTAAGCTTGCGGTAATCAATGCAAACTCTCCATCCAGTTTGAACTCGAGTTGGTATCAAGTCGTTGTTCTCATTCTTCACCACCGTGACACCGGATTTCTTTGGAACGACTTGAATATCTATAACCCATTTGCTATCGGATATGGGATATATTACCCCCACGGCCAATAACTTCAGGATTTCTTTCTTGACTACTTCCATCATAGGAGGGTTTAAGTGACGTTGAGCTTCTCTTGTTGGTTTTGACCCCTCCTCAAGAAGTATTCGGTGCATACACATAGAAGGACTGATTCCTTTGATGTCGGCAATGGTCCACCCAATGGCAGACTTGTACTCTCTTAGCACTCGGACAAGCCTTTCCTCTTGTAAGTCGGTTAGGTCCTTTGCAATGATCACCGGTAACTCTCCCTCACCACCTAGGTACACGTACTTAATATGGTCCGGAAGAGGCTTCAATTCAAGGGTAGGTGCCTGCAAAATTGAAGGTAAAAGCTTTTCATTAGTATGTGGTAAAGCAATATAAGAAACATTATACTTAGGTGGTTGCTCTTGTAATGAGTTAAGAGCGCAAAAAAGTGATTTTCTCTAGCAATAGCCTCATTTCTATTTCTTTCCTCCTCAAGAAGTCGTTCGGTCTTCGTGTTTCTTTTCTTTTCTTCGAATAGAAGACCCTCAGCCTCGTGCCTTTTCCTTCTATAATAATCTAGATCATCTAATGCCTTGTTCCTCTCTTCTACAAGTTTATCGATCTCACTTCGATGGCTCCTACTCTCAGAAGAACTGTGCGAGGGTCTCCGACTATCGCGGAGATTGCTTAAAGCTAGCATGGTTTCACTGAGTTTTTTCTCCCCTTCTTCCAACTCGCCTATTGGAAAGCAGCAAATTGTTCTCAGAACAATGACTACAAAAAAAGATGCAGCAATTACAAAAAAAAAATCCTTACCTATTAGCTTCTTCCTCTCCAGAGCGCTGCGAGTCTTCTATTCAGCGAGCTCTTCCTGCATTCGGAGGAACTTTCGCTCATAGTACTTGGCTTCGCTAGACAAGTCGAAGGTATAGCCCAAAAGTCCAGAGGCATGGTAGTCGCTCTGACAAAACATTACGCACCAACACTTAGTCAATAAACAAAACAAGCAAACAAACACAATAACAAACACAAAGCTAACTCACCATTTGAAGCATAGCCAAGTTATCCTCGTAGGTCAAAGGTGGATGACGAAGATCATAACCCATTCGAGGCCAGTCTCCCCCAATAACATTGCCAAGCTTTTTGCAAAATTCAGGATCCAAAGGGTAGCCCAAAGGATCAGAGGCATAGGCACCAAAGCGAGGCGAGACCTCCGCGAAAAAGTCACTTTGATTATGATTCTTAAAAAGCACCTCTTTGAATCCCTTAGCGGTATAGGGTTGCACGTGTTTACTGGCGTAACTAGGAGCTGGCGGAAATCTTGAACTACGAGGGTAACTCATAACTAGATCCTTCGAGAAATCCATATGCACAGTCGAACTATACCTTCGAGGAAGGAGAAGATCAACCACAGGAACAATCTTCCTTGGGGGAGCAGAAGGTTCGGCCGAGGCAACAATAATGGCCATAGAAACAACTGCGTCCGAGGCAGAGGCAGAGGCAGAGGTAGACACGATTGGCATAGTGGAGTCTGGTTCAACAACAACAAACTCCTTGATAGCTTCCTTGACAATCGGCACTCCAGCAACCTTCGGTGTTGGGACTTTATTAGTCACATTTGTCGTCACCTTCTCTTCCAAAGACTTCGCTGCTACTTGGCGACGATTCGGCAAGACCCCCTTGGATGATTTCTTAAAAACAAACTTCTTATGAGGCCTGGGAACCTCCGTGTATCCACCATATTCAAAACCTAGCAGATCACTGTGAAGGCTCAAATCGACACCACAAACAGCTTCTCCCTGCAGATGAGAATCCGTCTTCCTCAGGAAACAAATAGAGGCAATTATTAATACTCTTTCAACAAAAAACACATCTCAAGAAAGATATTTGTTACCAGATGCATAGTCTCCTCATCTGCTCAAGAACGCTTCAGGCTACCCGAAGTACCCACAGAAAAAGCTTTGCCTTTCTTCAAAACCTGATGAGACATCCCCTTTTCTTTGTAAGAGAAATGAATCGTAAACAAATGCCGAGTGGAGAGATCATGACCTTCTTCGAACTGGGTCCGAGGAAAGAAGCGTTCAACATCTTTCCAACCTCGGAGGATAGGGCCCTCCAAGAACAAAGGCTCCGAATACCAATCTTCATCCATAGAGTAGTCTAAGGACCCTGGGATTATATTCTCACCTCCCTTGACAGTCTGAAAACTAACTCCCCAAGGGGAAAGCTCGTTGTCTAGTGTTAAGAATGGTTCGTAATGCTTAAAGAAATTTTCAACAGTAAAATAAAACCTCGCTGTAGAACCAGCGGGAGAATTATCCTCTGAGCGAGAAACCCATTGATTGATGAGATGAATGGAGCTGCAGGTAAGTTGCATCACTCCTCGAGGCTCGGGAAGAGAGCAGAGAATACCAAGAAACAAAGGGTTAGGTTCGTCAAGAGGGGGAATCAACCCAGCATAAATTTGGTGAAATGTAACTAAGAGCCTGTTTTCGTTGAAACTCTTCAACTAACTCTGGAGTCAGCCGACTGCCCGGAGAACCAATGGCTTGTATCTTAAAGGAATCATCTTTAAAACCAAAGCTTTTCATCATAGAGATGAGAGCATCAACTTTGGAGGGAAGCGACATGAAAGAAGGAAGGTAAAGAAAGAAAGTAGAAACCGCCACCGCCGGAAGTTGCAAAGGCAGAATCAATCAGGAGATTAAAAGATGATAAAAAGAGAAAAAGAGTCGTCTTTATGAAGATATGAGAAGATTAAAGCAAAGGTTCTTGAAGGAAATTGTCAAAAGAACACTTGATTAAAAGATATAGATTTGAGGTTTTTCGGAAAGGAACGCCGGCACCATGGAAAAAAAGTGCGAAGAGACTAAAATTTTTAGAGGGAGAAAAATAGAACTTAAATAGTAAGGGGGAACTGGCGCTTCCGGTAAGAAGGTAAAAAGGCCGCAAAAATCTCGGGAGCATGCAGAACGTGTCACAAAGCGTCACACTTGGCAGATAGTAGGGTGCATGGTAAGAAAAGGATGGCGAAGAAGAAATTTCCCTTCCCTGCGTCTTCGATACAAGGAAAGGAAAGATGCAAACTGTGGAGGGTAAAACACCCTCGGGACACGTCTCAAGATCAGAGGGACTAAACATAACCAAAGGGATACACCGACGTACCTCGGAGCAACCCACAAGATGACCACGAAGAACAGCCGTGCAAAGGGAGATTCACACTTGTCATCGAAGGGTAAGAGGTGCGAAGACATCTTCGGAGGGAACTCACCGAAGGAACCGCCTTACTCGACAAGTTCTGACACCACCACGATTGAGTAGTCTGTCTTATTAGCTGTAAACCACTCAGACTCGGCCTATATAAGGCGAGCTCGAGAAACTTTGTAGGGTTGTTGGATTTTTTTGGTATAACCTAAGTGGTGAGAGTGAGATTAGGTATGTATCTCCTCAAACTCCTTAGGATCATAACCATGTTCTATTACGAAGAAATACAATCCACAGTTATACTTTATTCTTGTTATCTATTATGTTTTGGTGATCTTCGGTATAGTTCTTACGTCTTCGTACCATGTATAACACATTGATAAACTTTGGTTTTGTTAAGATCTGATGGTTGTGGAGTATAGATTACCTACGCATATTTTATACTCACACACGGGAGATAAAGATCCAGCGCAAGCAGAATGAAGTAGCTCACCAAGCAGTAGGATGAGAGTACTATCAAGCCCAAGCATCCAACAGAGCCACCACAAAGCCCTCATAACAAAGAAGGTTCTAGCTGAAGGATTGGATTATATGGGTTGGGCGCCGCAAGAGCATCTACCTAAGACTCACAGGTTCGGCACCCCCTCACAACAACAAGACGAAGAACAAGCAATGGAGGACCTACTAATGACAAGCAGCCTGCAACTACAAGAAACATTAGTAGCTCGACCACATGAATTTCTCAGAACATGTGTAAATATAAGTTCCCTCGTCAACATCCTCCCAACGCACATCTTTCACAGCAGCCAATTCTGCATCAACCAAGCCCAACATTTTTCAGCACAAGGACACCATCACTCTCCCGCCAACCAAGGGGATGAAAGAACAATTATTTTATATTTACAAGTAGCCCTCATAAGCTCTTGGGAGTTGTTTCACACCATGGATGACCAGACATACTATCATTTACTACTAGGGGGCCATGGTTGCACGTACATGGCGTCATACCGTCAGTAATACACCAGAGCATCATCGTCAATGTCGAAGGAAAAAATGGACAATTCCAGCATTCGTCAAAACAGTCATATATGTAACCAAGAACGGAGCACCCTACAATGACACAGCCGCAAACATGGAAGCAGGAGCACAACTAGAGCAATAGAGCGACGATGTCTAGCTAGGCGGTCAGAACGATTATTGTTCCTTGAGAGCATGCATAAGGCCTCAACATGTACTTTCCCCACAATGATCAGGAATAAACGAGTATTTGGTTGAACAACAATGTTTCCCGCAACAACGAGACCACCAATCAACAAACTTACTCCAACAGCAACAAATATACCGACTAGAAAGCCTTCTCCCTGGATAAGGGAGATAGAAAGCCTGTCGATGACCCATAAGAATGATGTGGTGCAACATACCGACTAGAAAGCCTTCTCCCTGGAGATAGAAAGCCTGTCGATGACCCATCAGAATAATGTGGTGCAATGTACCGACTAGAAAGCCTTCTCCCTGGATAAGGGAGATAGAAATCCTGTCGATGAGCCATCAGAATGATGTGGTGCAATGTACCGACTAGAAAGCCTTCTCCCTGGATAAGGGAGATATAAAGCCCGTCGATGACCCATTGGAATGATTTGGTGCTCTCTCCCGCGGTAAGGGAGAAGGGTGGTGGGAGTCTGTTACCTGATAAGGGAGTGACACCAAAGCCCATGCGTCAGAGCAAAGTCACGAGAAAAAAAAATGCAACACAGAAATACTCAATGAAAAGGAAAAAAGAGCCTTGACCCAGACATTTCATTTCAAAGGAAAGTACAAAACACACAGGATGACAGAAGAAAAAAAAACAAGGAAAATACGCGCGAACAAAGTAGACCTACACAAACATGGTCTAATACAATAAACCTCTCAAATAGCTTGCCTGCTCTGGCAAAGTGCAACCTCATGGTCGATATTGCGAACCATACGACAACCATCATCAAAACTATTCCTCATAGACATATAATGAGCATAAGCGTGGTCCGCCTCATGTTGAGCGTCAAACAGTACGCCCGAGGAATCCCCCATGCGACGCGCTGCAACAACAACATCTTGACACAATACCCACTTATCACGAAGCGCCCCAGATTGAACACATCGATGATGGCACAACAACACGACTTCATCTCTAACAACGCGCAAGCGAGCTATCTCTTTTTCCATATCTTGTAAAAATGCTACCCTAGGGGATGCAACAAGAGCAAGAGAATATCCATGGAAAGAATCTGCCATGTTAATAATCACAAACTATCACAAAACAAAGACACCATAACCCCTACCAAGATGCTTATATATAATAAAAAGAGATAGAAAGAGAATATTTGTAGACAGATAAGTGAAAAGAGGCATGTCGTTTAAACACTTCCAATAAACAAGGAAACCATACGGTATCTACACAGTTTTCGAAACAGCAACTACCAAAGAAAGAGAACGCTTTAGACCAAAGGCATTATGACTTCAAGAGCATGAGCCTGCTGACACCGTGCAATCTCAGAATCAATATCTCTGACCATGCGCTCCGCTTCAAGAAGACTACTTAAGGCTGCAGTATTCTTGGCGTGAACCTCATCCATCAGCTCTTTCAGTTCCCTAATGTAGAAATCTCCAAACTGAGCACCAGGCGCAACTTCTTTTCGACAAGCCTCCTCCCAAGCAGCATGGCGTTCATCCCATTCTTGTTTAAACTGTTCTAGCTGAGCACGCCTGTGACCCACGATTAATAACCCCTCTGCCCTCACAGACTCAATACGCTCGATCTCATAACTCAAATCCTTGGGAATAGAGAGACTAGGGGAACCACCCAAAGTAATAAAATAGCCACGGAGCCTGAATGCCATAGCACGGGTATAGCAGGCGGGAAGCGACAAAGAGGAGAAAGAGAGAAGATAATAAACAAACTAACAAGTCACGAGTGACTAGTACAGATATATATATATATATATATATATATATATATATATATATATATATATATATATATAAAAACACTAACACATGGGGAAACATCAAGCAGACAGAGTATCCATCTCATCTAACTTAGCCCTAAGAAGTTCATGAGCCGCAAAAGCAGCCTGCTCAGAATCAGTAAGCCTCGACGCGTTGGTAGCAAGCCGTTGAGCAATATGTTCATACTCTTGAGCAAGGATCACTCCCCTCTTTATTAACATCTCCACCTTACCTTGACGAGCAGTGACTTGAGCCCTCAGCTCAGAAATCTCTGAAGAAAGAGCTGACCGCCGCGACACGATCCTATCAGCAAAACCCGAAAGTATATCTTCAAGCCAATCCATATGAAATTCCAAGTTGCGTGCTGAGCTTAAAGACGAGTTCCAACAACGTAGTTGGACAGGAGAAGGGGCCGCATCGCCAAGTGCATGGATATCACGAATGACACCTAAAACGACATTCAAAGCCAAGACTAACATGTTCATCTCATAACACTTTGTCTAACTCGGAATATGCCCATGCTCCTCTATGATGCCCCTATACAGTGATGTGTCAAAGGAACGAACCGGGAAACCATACACATATATATACTCATCAAGACCATATAAATAGTAGTCAAGGCACACATGCACGAACAAAGTCGCCTCGCCAGTCAGTGCTGGGCCACTAATATGCTGCTGACCAGAGAGCTCCATATCCTGATCATCATCACTCCCTGAGTCCTGCAGATGACAAATATGAAATAAGGCCATGACACCATTTCAAAGAAATAAATGTGTGTGCATAGCGGAAAAATATACCTCAGAGGCAATATCAGGGGAGTCTGAGAGAGCATCGCTAAGACCACCTGCTACACGACAACCTTCACCATTATCAAAAAAACGAAAGAGAAAGGAAAAAAGAACAACCAAGTAGCAAAAGAGACAAGCAAAATTTCACAATGGAAGATTAACTAACCAGGACGCTGACTACCAGAGGCCACATTCGCTCCAGCTCTGCTGCTAAACGCAGCACCCCCGCCCTTGAACTTGGAAAACCAGGATTTACGAGCGCCAGAGCCATCCTCGTTCGATTGGCTTCGACGAATAATCAGTCTGAAGGGTTTGCGATCCAATGGCTACGCAATGGGTTTAGAGTTTTCACCCTACAAAGCCACTCCTTGGTCATAATCATTAAAAAAAAAAAACCTCAAGCACATGTGTGCATACGCACCTCTATACACTCGGGCGAAAATCTGAAGGCCTCAGGGGATTGAACTCTTTTTCCCCTCTTAGCTTGCCCAGCCGCTGAGGCTTTACCCTTGTTGCTAGGGTTTAACTGGTACTTCGTCATAGCATCAGGAGATAACTTGAACGCCCCACTGAATGGAGAAGGCGAGGACTACCGGGAGACCTAGGAGTAACCGTGTCTGTGACGTGTTCGATGACACGGGACAGAGTCTCAAACCAGCTGCTACGCCATCTGAGTGACATTTTGTACACGACCCAAGTAAGGAACTCTAAGGTTATAAGGTGAAAGCCTAATGAAAGGAGTCTCTCCTGGAGTAAACACAAACCTATCAAAAGCATCTGCTATCGAAGGGGGCACGTCAGGAGCACTTGAAAAGGGGACACAACACTCTCCTTGGTCATAACCAGCTTGGCGACCAACACGGTCAACATTGTACAACACACTACGTAACTGGCCACAAAATAACCCCGGCAGATACCCATGAGTTACGACAAGAATGTGGTCTAATTCTTCCTCGCTGAAGCCCCCATAAGCACTCGAGTTCAGTCGGGCGTCTTGGTCCGAAGAAGAATATGAATAATGCGGGGGACCATTGAGCGGATCAACGTAAGGCCAGAAGACAAACTTCCTTTGGTCATCTAGCAAATCAACAAGACGACAACTACCTGCTTTGGGCTTCTTCCCCTCATAGAGAGCAGTGCGGGGATACCAAGGAGTCTCAGATGAAAATTCCGATTCGTTGACAGAAACGAGACATTCGAGGTAGTGTTCCCATATCCACATTTGAAGGAACCCAGACGGAAGATAACTCTCCACAGCATACTCAAAGTTGTTGCATAATCGAAGGTCTAGATGGCAATACAAACCGCCCAAAAAGATAGAAGCCAAAGGGAAGGACATACCTTTGGACATTAAGATCGTCATATGCATCAACTCATCTTTCACCGTATCCATTGGACCGTACTCAAAGATATCATGAGACAGCCAAAAATCCAGGAAAACAACTAGCTCGGTGTGATCGTCTTCTCCGTGAGTAGGAGGCCCAGTCACACTTTGAAGGGTGCACCCCAGTTTCCCTTTCTTTCGCTTGGTAGGATCAAGTTTTGGTGTAAAGTGATCAACCCACCCAGAAAAGGTAGACTTCCTTGCCCGGGAAGCAGAACCCCCGGTGCCTTTAGCAGTTTTCTCAAGCGAGGACTGGCTAGAGCTCCGAGCTTGCTCCTGACGACCCGCACGAGTGAGGCGTTTGGCGATGCGCGACCTGATTGTCTTTAGCTTTTCCATCACGACCCTGTCCTCACCCTCCAATTCATCCAATGCCTCCAAGGAGGCGAACGAATAATGACCATGCGTGGGTAGTCCCGTTAAGGCTACGACGTCCTCTAGAACCGAACCACCATCCCCAAAACAAAAGAAAAAGGTGTGAAGCCTCACCATCCATCAAAGCACCAACCTATCCAAGTCCTCTGAGACCTTGTAAATTTGCCTATAGCGGGAAAACTCCAAAGCGACGGTAATACCTAACTCGTCGAAGACCGCTCGATGAGACTCCTTAGAGAGCATATAATCAAGCCAATAGGGCCATTCAGGAGAGACTTCCACGGAACACTGATAATCTATTCGCGAAGCAACGATCTCACCCCGCTCCATGGAAAAACGAGGAATTTTGTCCAGATATATCATGGAGTCTATCCTGGGAAACTCCTCCTTACATAACCAATCTGAAGAACTTGTTGCGTTGAACCTTTGAAGGGCGGGAGACCTACCCCAGTGCAACAACTTGTCGTCTATACTTGGAAGCTCTTTCGAAGACTGAGCTCGGGCGCGCTTTGCCTTTTCCTGATACGAACGCCGCATGTCGGATGAGACGCTCTTACTTCTTCCCTGACCTACGTGAAGAACATTGTGGGGATAATGGAGAACAGCCTTGTCGTCCATGAGGAATCAGACGAAGAAAGAAAAGATACTAAGAAGGAAAGAGGGCGGCAAGCCACTAAAGGGTACAACGCCCAGGAAGAAAGGGGGAGGCGGGGACCCTAGTGAATCCCGCGCCAGAGAGAGGGGGCAAGAGGGAAGGAGCCGGTGAGGGAGGTGTGAACCTCTGGTGATTCCTCCCGCAGGAAAGAGAAAGAGAAAGAGGGCGGGGAGGTTGAGAGAGATGAGGAAAGCAAGAAAGAGAAAGAGAGAGGAAGTAAAGAAGATATGAAAAAAGGAATGGTAAAGCAAGCCTTCCCAAAGGCGGGATTTATATGAAGGTTGAGAGTGGGCTCCAGGACCAAATGGACAAACACTTGGCGCACCCGATGCCTCTAGAAATTCAATTTGGCACCTTTCTCTCTTTGGATAAAGATGCTTCCCTCGAAGACCGTTGGACAAAAGGAAGACACAAATTAAAGATGAAACAAGAGAAATTTATGGCTTTTCAATATAGGCCAGCACTATATTTAAAAGCCAGGGGACTTTATTTAGATACCACCAAATAGGCGGAGACAAGAGATAAAAGACGGAGGAGACAAGGAGCCAATGGAGAGCTTGACGCTGAAGAAGAAAGAGAGTGTGAAGGCAAATAGGCATGGCGCCAGTCTAGGAGGGAGAGGAGGATCCAGAGAGGGAAGGAACAAGTGTGGACCTCTATAGGTCTCACGCCTCGAGAAAGAAAAAAAGATAAAAGGGAGACAAAGGAAGGAAGGCGAGGACCCCTGTGGGACTAGTGCCAAGAGAGGACAAGGGGAAGAGTTAGACGAGGATACTGGGGACTGATGTCGAGGAGGAGACAAATTAAGAGAAAGAAAAAGTAGTGGTCTGACACCAAAGAAGGAGACAAGACTAACCAAGACAAGCCAAGACAAGAAGAGGAGGAAAAGCAAGAAAGAGAGAAAGAGGAGGTATGATGCTGAGGAGGGGAGAAAAAAGAGGAGGCAGGGAGCCACATGATCCCGACGCCTAGAACAAGGGAGAAAAGCAAAAGGAGAAAGAGACGGCAGGGAGCCAACATGCTCCTGACGCCAGGAGAGAGAGAGAAGGCAGAGAGTCTAACATGCTTGATACCAAAGAAAGAAATTAAAGGAGAAATACGAGAGACATGAGCACTATATTCAAAAGCCAAGGGTCTTTATGTAGATACCCTAAAAATGGGACATGAGAAGAGAGGGCGGGGAGCCATATGGGCTCAGCGCCAAGTAGAGAGAAAAGGAGAAAGAGGAGAGGGAGAGAAGGAAGAAGCGGCGGGGAACATGCCCAGCGCCAAGAGAGGGAGAAAGAAGAGGGGAGAGAAGGACATACGCGGCGGGGAGCAAGCCCAGCGCCAAACAGAAAGAAAGGGAGGAAAAGCAAGGAGAAGAAGAGGCGGGAGGCCGACATGCCTCCGACACCGGGAGAGCAAGTAGGCTTGGAGCAAGGAAAGAAAGAGAAAGAGATGGTTTAGGGGCAAGAGAGGGAGGAGAAAAAGCAGTCCAAGAGCACACGTACATGAGGAAGCATATGTCAAGTCTGCCCTCCTAAAACAGAAGGGTGTCAGGTAGCAGTCAGTCCAGGAGTCAGTACGTGTACGGGTGACAGGGGAGATCAGAAGAGAGAGAGATATTGTCCAACACGTGTTTGTATCTTAACGGGACTATACTCCTATAAATAGTCCTGCCCTCTTTGTGATTTTCTCAGAGTTATTTTAGTATGGGAAGTTTATGTATTACTATCTAGAGCAGAGTGTCTGTACTGACTTTTATATCTTAAATAAAACGCACATTTCGAAATATTCTAGTTTTTCTCTGGTATTTACAGTGTGCTTTCCTGTTACAATCCCTTCTCATATAAAAATAAGAAGTATAAGCAAAAAAATGGCTGGATATTTAGTGGTGCATCGAGAAAAAAATGAATAAATCTCCAGCCAATGGCAAAAGTGGTTTGAATCTTCTTCATCTGTTTACAATTTAGTCAATGTTTTATGGCAAGCAGCATGTTCAAAATAAATGATAGAGACCATAAAAACTGCGAGCAAACATTTTTTCACTTATCTTTTTGATGCATATCGTAAGAAAACGTAGGGGCACAAAAACAGGCAGATCTATGTCAAATTTGAGTTGTATCTCCAACCTCGTCAACCGTCCAGATATGTTATCTTGTAGTTCATTAAATTTTGTTATACTAACTTATGCTTTTCTTGGTTACTTTTAATGGGGGAGGATAAACAAATGTAAATGAATGTGAGGATCAAGATAACAATCCTTGCGGAGGAATCTGCACAAATACAATTGGAAGTTACAAATGTAGTTGTCCAAAAGGCCATCACGGAGATGCAGAAAAGGTGAAACTGGTTGCATTCGAAAAAACAAGGAATTTCCTATATTAAAATTCACGCTTGGTATGCATTACTGATCCCTACTGGTTACCCCCTTTAACGAATAATGTTTGATTTGTAATTATAGTTTTCTTGAGTGAGCTAATGTCAATGCAGGTATTGGATTGGGATTCTTATTTATGATTGTTGGTAGTTCTTTGTTATATTTGAGCATAAAAAGAAGAAAACTAAACGAACTTAAAAGAGAAGTTCTTCCAACAAAATGGTGGTTTGCTCTTAAAACAACAGTTATCATCATACGAAGGTGGTGTGGAGGCTACACGAATCTTCACCGCAAAAGAATTAAAAATGGCTACAAATAATTACAATGATAAATTTATCCTTGGTAGAGGAGGTTATGGAACAGTCTATAAGGGGACATTACATGATAAAAGTGTAGTTGCCATTAAAAAGTCGAAGGTAATTGATGAGAGTCAAATTGAAAAATTCATCAATGAACTTGTTATTGTGGCTCAGGTTAACCATCGAAATGTGGTGAAGGTCTTGGGATGTTGCTTAGAAACTGAAGTTCCTCTGCTGGTCTATGAATACATTTTGAATGACACCCTCTTTCAACACACCCTCTTCCTCATCAACTTCCCTTTCTTGGAGAAGTCGTTTGAGAATTGCAACCCAGAGTGTAGGAGCACTTGCATATCTGCACTCAGCGACTTCTATACCCATTATCCATAGGGATATCAAGTCTGCCAATATACTTTTAGATGAAAATTACACTGCAAAAGTATCAGATTTTGGAGCATCAAGGTTGAATACACTTGGTGAAACCCAAATGGACACACTAGTACAAGGGACATTAGGGTATTTAGATCCATAATACTTTCACACTAGTCAGTTGACAGATAAGAGCGATGTCTATAGTTTTGGTGTAGTTCTTGTGGAGCTCTTAACAGGAAAGAAACCCCTTTCCCCTCATTGATCCCAAGAACAAAGAAGTCTTGCTTCATTTTTCCTTTATGCAATGGAAAGGAATGACGTCTTTAATCTTATGTTACCTCAAATAGCAAATGAAGGGAATCGTGAGCATGTTGTTGCGGTTGCAGATCTTGCAAGGAGATGCCTAAACATGGAAGGTGGAGGAAGACCTACAATGAAACAAGTTGCTGCCGAGACGGAAAATTTGAGTAAATTAGTGACACAGCCATTTGGAGATCATAATCAACTAAGACAAGAGTGGAAGCCCAACGTTTTTATTGATGAGCCAAGAGACCTCTATTATGTACCAATAAGCAGAGCCGATCCTGAATATTAAAAGGCCCCATGCAAACTTAATTATAGGGCCCTTTATACAGTCAAAAAAATTCCTCAATAATTCATAATAGCTACAAACAAGAATAAATAGATATAATACCCAAAAAATCTAGCCAGAGATTAAATATAATCGTAAAATGATTTATTTTCTATCTCCAAGAATTAAGTTGTACCTTAGATGAGAGACTGGTGGATAATTTAAGGTTGATCTATAGAAGATACAAAAAAAAAGAGGAAATTGAACAATCACCCCTCCTTTTGATGGGCCTTCGCAATCACCCTTGTAGGGTTAAATTTTAAGTTGCAAAAAAACAGATTTTATCTTTAATCCTTAAATACCCTTCTCAATGAAGAAAAGAACATTTCATTTTTTAGATCTGCAAAATTTCTTTCTCTGCTCCACACCACACCACCACCGCCGTCTGATCCATTTCTCCGCCATCTTCTCTCATTCCACCACCATCACAACCACCACCATCATCACAACCACCACCACCTAACCCGCAGTTACTCGTCTTCGACGTCAAATTTTAACTTGTGATTTCAGATTCAAGAAATGGAGATTTAGGTTTTCGATTTCGGTTTCTGGTAATAATCGATTTTGATATGTTTTCTGTTTGATTGATTGAAGTTTAACAACTAATCTATTGATTGTTTTCTGGTGATGGATGTGGTACTGTAGATAGATCTGAATCTGTTGTTGATGGTGTTGGCGTATGTGGTGGTTGAGGAGGTGTGGACAAAAATCAATTTGAGAAATCTAAATCTGTTCTTGATGTTGGTGGCGTTAGTGGTGGTGGAGGAGCTGTA
>JAJJMA010048405.1:31497-42608 GCA_023529015.1 Papaver nudicaule | reverse complement strand
TGTGTGTAAGGTTCCTTCTTTTAGTTTTTCAAACGTTGAAAGAGCTGTAGGTATTTTCTATTGATTGGATTGGGTTTGTGATTTCTAATGGATATTGAAATAAAATACTTTTCTTAATTGATTCTGCTAAAATGGAAATCCTATCTGCTAAAACGGAAATCCTATCTACTGCACGCTATGACGCGCTGCTTTGGAGGAATGCAAATACAATAAACAGGAGGCTTGGTGTCATCCTCCTTTAGGTTCTTCACGAAGCCCTGTTAAACCGAATTCGATCTCATAGCCAATATGGCGTGGAGTAAATCATGGTTAGGCAAAAGATCCTTTGCCTTCTTACGAAGCCTTTCCGCATATGCAGCTGCGTTCTCCCCCGCCTTTTGTTTGAGGTTGGATAATTCTACGTATTCCTTGAAGTCCGGGATGGTTTCCAAGACCTCGGGTGGTATATCGTAGGGGATGAGCTCGTCTTCTCTTCGGATCTTGTCGTTGCGCAGCTTATCACATACAACTCCAGATTCCTGAAGGGCTTTGATGAAGATCCTAATAGCTGTGCCGATGTCTACTGCGGGTTTCCCAGGGTTTTTTCTCTCGAGTAGCTTCCCTCGTGGTGAGTCCCCAGCGACTCGGCGAATGTGGGTTATCAGAAACGAGAGAGGTTGACGAAATACCTTCTTGGTTGAGGGGGCTCTCATTGGTCCCCGTAGACTCTGCGGGTACGGTTACCATCCCGCTGCTCTTCTGTACAAACCGCTTCATGAACTCCAGGGGGAGCGTCTCCTGGTTGTTGTAGATCCATGGGCGTCCCAGCACCATGTCGCTTTCGACTACTCCCTTAACAATGTGGAACTCCGCTATGGTTGGAATCGTGGCGACTTCGACGGGAAGGTCGATCCATCCGTAAGTCCGTACTTCGGCCTCGTCAGGACCTTTGATGATGGCCGGGGCACGGATTGCTTTGCTTCGCGGGATGTTGGCGGCTCTGAGAGTCTTGACTGAGATGATGTTCACTGGGGATCCTGGGTCGATGAGCGTCTTTGAGAATTCAGCATTAGAAACGCGGGTGGTTGTGAGGAGTCCCCAGCCTTGTACCCCTACTTGTGGCTCCTGTTTGGGCATCGTCGGGTTATTGACTTCCTTGAAAGGTAGGCGTTTCCCTGCTACCACCATGTTGAGCGCTGTGAACATGTCTTTCCGTTGTGGCTTCGAGAGACAGAGAGTTTCACATAGCTGGTACATTATCTCCTCCACTCTCTCATTCACCGGTTGCTCCGGGAACATGAATGCTCGAACAGGTAGAGGATTTTGATATACTCCTTCGTTCCCTAGGTGCAATTCTCCGGACTCCACCTTGGCTTGGAAAATCCGCTTGAGGGTGAAGCAGTCTCTGGTAGAGTGAGTAGTAACTTGGTGATAGCGACAATACCATGGGCTTGCTACCTCTTCAGCCATAGGAGGGCGTTGAGGTGAAGGGAGTGCGATTACTCCATCCTGGATCCAAGTGTCTAGCATCTCTAGTACCTCCTCCATGGGGAACGGGTAGTCTGGCACCTCTGACCTGGCTTTCTGCCTCCGCATCTCCGGTTGTTGTGGTCCTCCTTGGTTCACGTCCTTGTTTGGGGTCCCTGGAGTTGAATTAGCGCGTTTCGGATGTGTTACCTCTGTGGCAGGGCCTTTTCTTTTCCCTTCTTCACTGACAGCGCCCATGGATGGTAGGTTGTTGTTATACTGTTTGTTAATCAGCCTTCTGTTGCCACGAGTGGCACGAGTCTCTTCGTTCCTGAGGGGTTTAGTTCTTTCCAAGAGAGCGGGTGCAGTGGTGGCGGACCTCTTCGCGGCTTCATGGAGCTCAGAGAAGGTCTGGAAGCGTAGGTTCTCCAAGAGGGCCCGGTATACAGGAATCATCCCGTTGATGCAAAGTTCCACTAACTGTTGTTCCGTGACGTTCGGATCGTGGCAATCAAGGGCTTGAATTCTGAATCTCTTGACGTAGTCGTTCGGGTGTTCGGTAGGCCTCTGGAACATTCTGCCGAGATCGGATAGCGTTATCTGCTAAGACACGAAGAAGTACTTGCGGTAGAATGCGCTCACCATCTCGCCCCAGGTCCCAATGCTGTTCGGAGTAAGATTGTTGTACCAGGTGTAAGCTCTTCCAGTGAGAGACTTCGAGAATTCATTGAGCCTCAAGACATGGTTGTAGTCGTGTTCCCCTAGGGACTCCAGAAATCGCGAGATGTGTTGACGTCACATCTCTTTCTCGGTTTCGTAGCAGCTTTTCCAAGTCGTCGGCCGTGACATAGCGGAATGATGGTCCTCCTTTTTGGCGAGATTCTTCTGGGAGGGAAGGCGCTTCGTCATCTCGGATGTGGATAACGGTCGAGCGGGCACCTGTAGCAGCAGCGTCAAGGGTCTCCTTGACTGGTGAACTTGACAGCTTCGAGGTTAGAGATTTGAGACAATCCAGGATTCCTAGTTGCGTGTCGAACATCTTGACTTGGCTTTCCGCGGGGGCATCTTGACGTTTGGCCAACTCATGTATAGTCAGCGCTCCTGACACTCCTTTTCCCTTCTCAGTGGTAGCGCCAACTTTGGTCTTGGAGGAAGGGTTCTTCTCAGAGGCTTGGGTCGGAGCGTTAGGAGTCATTGGGGTGATTGGTATAGCCGAGATGGCAGGTGTTGAAGGGGGATTTTCTTGGGTAACAGGTACATTGGCAGTATTGTTGGATGCAGGTGGGTTGGTAGGTGCTGCGTTGGAGGCTACAACACCGTCAGTTGAAGAGTTGGGGTTTTTGGTATCTGATCCCGAACTAAGTTCAACCATCTTTGAGCGATCTTCTCTGGAACCGAGAGAATGATCTCCCACTGTGGTCGCCAACTGTTTTTACCTGGAAAAACAATGTACCGTCTCTGGGTACTTTCGTAGTGCTCGGAGATCAAAGTCGAACAAGACAAGCCTAAACCAAGGATGGCCGTTCCCGTCTTGCTTCGGTCACAGAGAGGATAGAGGTTGGTCTAGGGAGGGAAACAACGAAGAAACTTGAGATCAGGTTGAGGATGTGATTTGGGTGTAAGAGTTCAAGATCTCCGTCGTGTGGTCGACTGGAAATCTCCAAGGCTAGAAACATGATTCGATTCTCAGGTGTGTTTTCTCTGAGGCTCTGTTGTTTCTGTTTTTGTGTTCTAGCTGTTCTGAACGTTCTACCTTGGAAGATAGAGGAAGCCTCTATTTATAGTTCGAACTCACCCTGATCTCTCGACAGAGAAGGTGGAAGTCGTGGAGAGTGGAGGAGTGGAGGACATGCGTTGGTTTCCGTAACTTCCTGAGTCGTGTAGAACATTCCCACTCGCGCCATCTTCTCGTAACTGTCCACTATCTCCATCAGTTTCTTTCAACTGCCGTAGACCGCCAGACCAATACCCCTAAAGTTATCCCCCCGTGTGATGTTTTGATGTCTCGAGTGAGTGATACGCGGATATTGCGTAGTTGAGTTGAGTTGAGTAGAGTTGTACAACTAATTGTCGTGACCAACATGAGTGTGGTGCCTCCGGGACACGAATATAGGAGTGGCCTTGGCTGTTGGCCAAGGCCTACATGTTGTGGCGCCATGGAGTATGGCGCCACGGTCTTGGCCTTTGGCCAAGGCCTACATGTTGTGGCGCCATGGAGTATGGCGCCACGGCCTTGGCCTATGGCCAAGGCCAGCCTGTTTGCGGCTGTATTCCTCGTTGCGGCCTTAGCTTTTTGGCCAAGGCTAAGTAGTTTGTGGCGCCTTACGCCATGGCCTTGGCCTCTTGGCCAAGGCTGATTTTTGTGAATCCATGGTGGCTCATGGTTTGTGGTGCCATGCTATGTGGCGTTTATGGCTTTGGCATCTGGCCAAGGTCGACTTTGGGGCAACCTGTGCCTTAGTCGCGGTGTGAGTGCTTATGCTACAACACACTTGAGGTCATGGCGTGTTTATCCATGTTATTCTAGAGCATCTTGGGATTAGATCCGCTTAAGCCTGTTTAGGCTGGTGTATGCTTCTCAGAGAGCTCTGGACCGGCCTGGAGCTTCAATATTCCCGAGGTTTGCACCAAGACTCGTATGTTGAGTCGTATTTAAGAGGAAATCCATGAGGATACGTCTCTGTTGATTCTTCACCGTGTACCATCAAGCGACCTGGCTCTGAGCAGATCAATGGGTTTAATATGTTGGTGAGATCATTAGTACTGCTCTATTATATTACCCTCCCCACCGGAGTTATAAGAGAGAGCTCATAGAGAGTTTATTCGGCTCATGGAATGGGTTGCACTCTGAGCTATAGAGATGAGTCTGAATAGGCGATTGCCTTTAATAAGACATGGTTTCGAGAGTGTTTTGACAATCTTGTCCCTCTCTCATTTTTCACCATCTACAGGAGGCTTGGTCCTTCTGATCTTGACACGTGTCCCGAGGGTGCTTTACCCTCTACATTCCTCGTTAACAAAATCTTGTGTGTACTTTAATTTACTTCCGCATTATATTTGGTTCATCTTATATAATTAAAGTATTGTACTTGGTTGGTTGACATAGTCTTTCGCATTCTTGTAGTGACTCCCTTGTGTGAATCAATCAGATCTGAAAGAGATCTTGTTCTTGAGTTCTTGTTTACAGGAACCTGTCAAGGTTTGACTTATAGGTGGACTAAAATAAAAGATTGGTGGTGTACTCGGTACCCTCGTCTTTTCAGCGTGCCCGAGCAGAAGAAGAAACTAGGGATCAGGTAACAAACACTATTCAGCCAAAATGTTTCATTTGGAGTATTAATACTTGCCTCTGTTTGTTTCCTGGGAAAGACGGTTCTTCTTATGCAGGGTAAGGATATAGGTATTAAGAGTTTGGATTTGAATCTTGCTCGTATGAAATACGACTTTGGTCCAGTGAAGCAAGTTCCGAAGAAGAAAGTATCGAAGAAGGGCAATAGGGAGAGTGTATCCAAGGTGTCTTCTAAGACTGAAAGTGTAAAAGAGGTAGATTCTTCGGTCAACAGTGCGAAGGCTTGTCCCTCTGGAGAATAGCCTATTTTAAATATCGCTGATTCCTCTAGACCTGCTGAGGTTCCTCGAGAGACAAGCGCGACTGCCTTGGCTTCTTGTAACGTTGTAACTGTTGCTTCTTCCTCAGTTGTTGCTCTTGCCTCAACTGAGCCCACTGCCTCAGTTGACATGACTTCCTTTATGAATGCTGCCTCAGCTACTATTTCTTTGCGTTCTGCCCCAGAACAGGCAATTCCTCTCGCAGATCTACTAATTAAAGGAGTTTCCGGGTTTGATGGTCTTCCGAAGAGGGAAGCTTTGAATCAGCCTGAGAGTTCGAAATTTCCTCCTGCTCCAAGCTATGCTGGCAATCATATTCAGCCGTATAGTGCTGAAAATTTTAGGAAGGTGCTTCAAGGAAGTCATAATCCATGTGCCTTTGCCAGAAGGTTTCTTCCCGGCTTAAATCTCATTTGTCGGGTCCCTTACATTATCCCGTCGATCCGGAATTCTGCAAAAAACTTGGCGATACTATGGGTGCTGACTGCCTCGGATAAAGTTGTGATCCTCGAAACCCTCTTTTTTCGTACGAGGAGAATTTGGCTATGCTTCAAATGGTAGGCTCGATTTTATCTGAAGGGTTTCCTAGAATTGCTTCGTTTTTATGTGAGTATTAAATGGTTTGCTTTTGTTTTGATAGGGTGAACATCTTACCTCTGTCTTACTAACATACTACTTTGGTCTGTATGGCGAAGCTGATTATTATGAGAGGAAATTTCTTCAGATGCAGAAATCGTTAGCCAAGGAAAAGACTCGTATTGCTCAGGAGAGGTATCGACTAGCAGGTATGGTTCTATTTTACTTCTATTTCTTATTGTTAGTGCTTGTAGTGCCCTGAGACTATTCTGTCATTACTTAAAAAAGGGGAGTTAGAGGAGGAGAAAAAGAAGCTTCACCAGGCTAAATCGACTCCCGCTACACATCCTCGGGTGAATCAGCATCATGCTCCTACATCCCCTGGACAAGATAGGAGATACAAGGAAGAGATTGATCGGCTGGGAAAGGAGAGAACTGCTGCTCGGAATGATCGGGATTATTTTAAGAAAAAGAAAATGAGGCCGAGAATTATCTTGCCAAGGAAGAAAGGAAAAGGTCTGAGATCGAGCGATTGTTGGAATATGAAAGGAGTCAGAATCAAAAGAGTTCTCAAGATATGGATCAGTTCCAGTTAAACATTACTCGACTAAGCAAAGAGCGTGACACCGCTCGCAAGGATCGAGAGATCAAAGCTTCTGGAAAGGCTGTAATTGAGAAGTTGGAGGGTGAGATTGACAGTTGGAAGGTTCAGGTTTCGACCCTAGAGAATGCTAATAGGGATCTGACAAAGATAAACGAAGGCTTGAAAAAGGGGGCATAGCGAAATTAACTTGGATCTTGCGAAGATGAAGAAGTCCAAGGATCATTTCTCCAGGATGGTGGATAAATATCGAGTTGAGCTTGCCAGACTGGGTTGTAACTCTTCCGAGGATATTAGAAAGAAGGCTACGAAACCTCGATTTTCTAATCAGCAAGAGGTTACCAAATATGTAGTTATGAAAGAAAGTAGGATACTGTGCTCGAGATCTTTTTTGAAGTTATTATGTCTTTTATATATGTGTCTGATGTAACTGTTGCTTCCTTTTCCAGGTATCGAGGCTGATTTGGTGCAGAAGGTGTCAAAAGCCATCTCTGAAAGGGATGAAGCTGCTTCCCAATTGATTGCAGAATGTGAACTGAAGTTGGGTTTTGAGTTGAAAGCTGTGAAACTTGCCCAAGAATTGGCCGAAGAACGCATGCTTCGAGCTGAAGAGGCGAGCAGGTTTGCTCGAGAGCTGGAAAAAAGAACGTCTCTGTCGCTCTAAGGAAGCAGAAGAAAGTGCCCAAAGGTCAACTATTGAAGGCGATATTCGTCGCAGGTGTGAAAAACGTCTTAGGAATGTTGTTAACGCCTTGGTTCTTACACAGCCGCAAATCAAGCGTGATGCTGCCGAAAATCTTTTGTTACAATATGCCTTGACCAATGATCTTGCTACAGACAAGGCTTGCCGTCAACATGCCCGAGAACTCTTTCGGTCAATTCGAGTAGAGCCAGTCGGCTATGGTGCCGTTGGTGCTGAAGATTCTGATGTAGAGCTTCCTAAAGATGAGTACTTACTTCCTCATGAGGTCTTCGTGGGACTCGTAACAAAAGAATTAGAAGACCGAGCCACAAAAGATGAGGTTCCTGAGGATTCCGAGGAAGATGGTGAAGAAGATGACGAGGAGTATCCTAATGTTTCCGTGGGTGGTTCCGAAGGGGGTTCAAAGGGAGGTCCCGAGGATGATCCTAGTGGAGCTTCCGGGAGTGGTTTCGGGTCTAAACCGAACGAGACTAGGGATGCTCCTGAACATGCCTTTCTAGAGTCTGAGAAAGGGGATTCTGGTAATGATAAAGGTATTGTTTTTTATTCCAATTTCAAGGAGAATAGCTACTTGTTCCGTGAATCTGCTTTGGACTATATCGAAGAGGAGGGTAGCGAACCAGAAGAGTTCCTTCGGATACCAAATCCAAAAGGCAGCATATGGAGATTATTGAGGAGGAAGGTGGAAAGTCCAACTCAATAGACGAGTTTAAAGCAACTTTTTCTCTGGGTGCTCCTTCTGATGTATTTCTCGCTGTTGTATAGTTACAGCTTTTGTTCTGTTTTGGTCTCCCTTCACCCTGTGTTTCCCATTCTTTTTTTAAGAAGAGGTTGTCTTCGTGCTTCTTTTATGTAAATCTGTAAATGAAATCCGTTCCTTTTATACTTTGAGAGTGTCTATTTTCTGTTGTTTGCCTAGTAACTTGTGATTGAGCACAAAGTATACCCTAAAAATTCTAACTTTCTTAGGCTACTTAGAGTGCAACTCCGGGGCTTACTTCGACGTGGGAGGATGTAAACCAAGCTAGTGGGGGCTGCAGATCACCCTTCCCAAAGGATATGAGCTACCCGCCTATCTCAAGCAAAGATTGAGGCTATCGAGATCATAGGTACCCAGTTTTCCTAAATACATTAGGTGGGTCTTGAAGATAGCTTAGTATCTTCCGAGGGAACTTATTGGTGTTGCGAGAGCCCGTTTAGCCTAAGTAAAGTAGGGACCTTACCATCGGGTATCTGCATTCTGATTCTCAATAATAGGGTAGCACAATGGGGGAGTGCCGGTCAAAGCTGGAGCTTAGACATGGTATTGTCCTCCTATCGCGGCCCAGAGTTCAACTCTTCTCTTTCTCGCCTGCCCCTCCTCAAGGCAGTAGTTTTAGTAATTCGGAGGAGGTCCCTCGGGTGCGTAACTCGCTTGTCATTCCCGTGAATGTAAGCTAATTAACTGCCTTGGGGTTCCACCCGCCTTAAAGGCATATGTTAATCCCATTTATTATCCCCGCGATGCCTCAATAAGGAGGTCCCAGAGGCATATGCTAACCCCCAGCAATCCCTTACTACCAATACCGCTCCTACCAGTCCTGTTGATGAGATTGGAGCTCCAAGGTCTTCCTTCGGTGCTCTAACAAACTTGAACAAAATGCCTCCTGGCGATAGGCCTCCCAGATTTCCAAGAAGGGGTGCTACCGGCGAAATAATTAACAGACTTGCTGATTCTTTCGCTAAATTACTCTCGCTAGAGGAGAAGGGAAGCTTGAATTCTCTTTATTATGAGACAATGGTGAAATACTCCACAACGGGTTTTGCTCATACCCGAGATTTATCTTCTGCCGCTCATGATTTAACTCCTCAAGAGCATTTTACTATGGCTGCTATGGTAGTTGATTTTCCTAGTATATCTTTCTTCTTCTTGCACATATGTTTTACTTTACTGACTTCTTTTCTTCCTGTTTCAGGGGTTTCAACATTGTCTGAGTCTTATTGACACGTTTGAAGCACAAAGCGATAAGATCAGATTTTTGAATCATGAGAACAAAAACCTTAATCGCCAAGTGAAAGAGAAGGAACAGGCTGCTGAGGAATGGCGTAAAGCGAATGCTAGTATGGACGAGCGTAATGGTTTGCAAGGTAAGTTCCCTTTGGTCCTTTGTTGTTTTGTGAATTTTTCTTCCTGCTTTAGACTTTCACCGAAACCCTTAGATCTTGCCCCTTCTAAGGTTGCCAACAACATTCTGATGCCCGACTGAAGCGAGTTAAAACCGAGATAGATAACTTGGCGGATGCTAATGCTAGGCAGTGCAATCTGCTGTTTGGTCAGGCTAAGACTATTAAGTGGTATCGCCGAGACTTAGATTATGTTAGTGAACTTAATGTTAACCTTGATAATTGTGGATACCCCAAGTCCATTAGGGCCTAACGGGCTTGACACATACTATGTTAAGCTTATCTAACTGGGCTTGGGTTTAGGCATCTTGGGTGTTTAAGAGATAAAGAATGGCAATTATGTTAAAAAGATAATTGGGGAGGCTTTTGGAAGAGAGAGAAATCAGACTACACTCTTAAGAGAGAGAGAGAAAAAAGCAAGAGAAATGAGATAAATCGGGTTGTAACCTCTGAGACTCGGATCAGATTGTCAATCTTACCCTATTCACAGTTGGCGACCACACCGGGAGACTGATTTCGAGTCCAGCGGAATGCAGCCAGCGCGAGAAACAGCGAGCGCGCCACAAAAGAAAGTTGAGCGAGTCCCCGCACGGGGCGAGGATTTCGTTTTGGTAGAGAACGAACCGACGGACAGCGATACCGACGACGCGCAAAGGAGTGAGAAGATATCTGTAGGAATTGTAAATGCGCCAACTACATCAGCGCAGGGAAGTAAAGAAGTTACACCATTTCCCATTATCGACGCGCAGGATACGAGTTTGGATGAAATGCGACAAGAGTTTGCAGCGCAAGCGAAAAGGCAGCAGCACTTGATGATGCTGATCAGACAGAAGGAGGGCGCGGTTTCACCAGAGGATGCCGGACCGGTGAACGGAACTCTGGATGAACCAATTGTGGCCGGAATTATTTCCGGAGAGGTGAAGCACGCGGCCACAAAGGAATCTCAGCAAGAAATGGAGAATCCTAGCGTATTGACTGGAAGGATCTCGGAAGAAGACTTAGCCAGGTACATTGAAGAACACTACCGAGTAGCAAAACAAGACTACGGGTATAGTTCTCTGGAACCCCCTTATACAAAACAAGTAGTCGCTTACAAGTTTCCGCGTGATTACACGTCGCCCAAGTTCAAAGTATACACGGGGCAAGGAAACGCACGAGAACATTTGGGTCGCTTCCTCTCGACAATGAACCAGCACGCGAAAGACGGAAATCTATGTTTAAAGGAATTTTCAAAATCCTTGTCCGACGTCGCATACACTTGGTATGACAACTTAAAACCTGGAAGTATAGCAACATGGGAGGAGATGGCGCGCCTATTCCTCAAAAAGTTTTTCTCCGCAAAAAGGCGAGTAACGTCGGTCGACTTAGCGTGAACAACAATGGGGATCGACGAAGATCCTATGAAATACATTACGAGGTTTCGAAGTCACGCGCTTGAGTTAAGTGAGGATGTGCCGGAAGACAGATTGGTTGAGATCTGTGTTGGAAAGATGACTGCCACCCTGCGTTTCGCTTTATCCAACTTTCAGTTCCAAACATTCGTAGAATTGGAAGAAGCGATGGCGCATGTATCAGATTGCCTTGGGATATTTCAGCAAGCAAAGATGGAGCAGACATGGTACAATTCTGTTAACTCACTAAGCGCGGCAATTACTAGCAGTGGACCTGCCCTAGGGAGCAAGCGTCAAGCACCTTTCCAGCCATATCAAGGCGCGGCACCACAAGGAGGACGGGGTGAAAATAATTCTAACAGCCAGCGTCCCATCCCAACGCCTATACCTTGCACTAAGGAGCAAATCGAGAACCTTGTTGATCAGTGGGCCGCTAATGGAGAAATTAACTTACCACCCGTCGTTGTGGATATAAATACAGTCAACAAAGCGCATGAACGATACTGCCACTTCCACATAAGGGTGAATCACTCGACCCTCGATTGTTATGGTGTACGAAACGCGTTTTGGAGGAAAGAGAGAGCAGGGGAGATAGACCTCGGGCGACAACAAATAGACAAGG
>JAJJMA010048405.1:13679-26497 GCA_023529015.1 Papaver nudicaule | reverse complement strand
TCGATGCTGGACTTGCAAATTTTATTTCACAAGCTTTTTCTGGAGTTTGGGATGGCAGGACATTTGATTCAGAATGGGCCAATCATCAGGCTTTCCATGAAGGGGTGAGCATTTTTCCTTGATTGTTAAAGTTTGTTTGCTTCTGTTGTTGCTAATGATATTTTCGTTGCAGTCTTATCAGCATGGTATGTATCTGCCGAATCTATCCAAATCACAAGGGAAGGAAATTTTTCGTCTCAACAGAGAGCTGGAGAGCGTACACCAGGAGGGGGAAGATCTGAATACCGAGGTTTCGAAACTTAGAGGTGGGTGGCGATTTAAAGCTTCTTAGGTTTTGTTTTTATCGATGTCAAGCTGATTTTCCATTTTTTGCGAGCAGGTACTGTGGGTGCTTTGGGAAAGCAACTTGATGAGGGTGCACGTTCTCGAGATTGTTATTCAGCAGATTTGAAAACTCAGACTGAGCTGGTCACAAAGCTACAATTGGATTTGAAAAATAAGGAAGGAGAGTATGCCTTTTTGCAGGAGAATCATGATGTTATCGTGAACATCAAGGTGGAGGAGGTGAATAAGAGCATATAAAGGATAAGCCGAAAAGAACGAGTCTTGCTAGCCGCATGCATACCCGTAATCTCTTTAGGAGTTTCGGGATGCAACCAATGTTTTATCCCAAAGGCAAAGATGAACCCTAACGCGTCGTTGGAGTCTGATGCCGATTTGATTCCTGCTTAGAAGGTTTAACTTTTGGTGCAGAAAACGATAGCTCGGAAGGCTGCTGGGGAATTAAGTTCCGAGGACTCCGAGGAAGAAGTTAGTGATGAAGAAGACAACGTCGAGGATGATAACGGGGGTAAAGGTGATGTAGAAATGATGTGAGAGAGGAAGAGACAGAGTGCAAGCATCCCATGGGTGAAAATAAATAAGTGGTGGTGGTTGATGAATTGGGGGGCGAATCCAACCGAAGAAAATAATGAAGGGGTGGGTGCTGAAAGGGGGGAGGATCAAGGTGAGGGGACTAAAGATGAAGAGCCTAAGGGAGAGACTGAGGAGAATACAACTAACTGTGATGGAGGTGCAATAAGTGGTGATGGTGGTAAAGGTATTGAAACTGAAAGTCCAAGTACTGCAGAAGACGATGAGAAAATTCCCAGTGCTGATGATGCTCAAATTAAGGAGGTTCTCGAGAATGTTGCATAGAAGATATTACATTCCTTCTGCTGTTTTCTAAATATCCTTTTTGGTCTTAGCCTTTTCTGCCTTCGAAGTGGTTGTCGAAGCTTTTCAATGTATTTTGTTTTTTGTACCTTGTATCTATCTCGTAGTGTAGATTATGTGGGTTATCGAGCACGCCACTGGTATCATGTTGTTATCTTTCAATGAAGTTTCTGCTTTTTGAATCTGTTTGTTCATGATCAAGTCATGTTTTTTTATTTTTAGTAAATCGTGATCAGGCACGAAGTTTACTCTGCATATTCTAGGCTCCTAAGGTTACTTAGAGTGAAATTCTAGGGCTTACTTCGATGTGGGAGGCAGTAAACCAAGATAGTGGAGGCTGCGGATCACTCTTCCCAAAGTCTTTTCGCTACTTTCCCGATCTCAAGCAGACACTGTCTATCGAGGCCGTAGGTATCTTGTTTGCCTCAGTACATAGGAGCTTACGTATCGAAGATGTCGAGTATCCTCCGGGGAGGCGTGAGTAAAGTCGGAATCTTATGGTATGTAGCTACTTTTGACCTCGATAATCAAGTAGCACAATGGGGGAGTGCCGGTTAAATCTGAAGCTTAAACATGGTATTGTTCTCCTACCGCAGCCTAGAATTCGACTTTTCCATTCTCGTTCGCCCCTCCTCGAGGCTATATTTGATTTTTAGAGGAGCCTTTGGCGGCGTAACTTGGTTATCATTTCTGTAAATGTAAGTTAATTAGTTGCCTTGGGGTTCCATCCACCCTAATGGTAGATGTTAATCCCATTTATTATCCCCGTGACGCCTCATTAAGGAGGTCCCATAGGTCGCGTGTTAGTGGTTCCAAATGCCTTTAGCTTATGTAGCTTCGATGAAAAGTACCCACCGCTAACGGGGTATGTTGTGGGTAGATGACTGTGCCATGTAGCTCGTAGGGCCCTTACGACTACTTGTACCTCAGTTCTGTGCCTAACACCGGTATGACTTTTTCATAATTGGCGTCAAGGCTCTTATACATATATGGCGTTGAGGCCTTAGATGAGATGGCATAATATCCTTTTCGTTTATATGGCGTCGAGGCCTTAGAGGAGATACGCCTAATCGAATAGGATCTAGAGTTTGAATCGAGATATAACAGATCGAGCTATGAAATAATACTTCTATTCGGAGTTTGAAATCGAAGTACATTGTCTTTTCACGAGTAATACTTTCGTATATATTTCGCATTCCACGCATTCCCTAATCCGACTCAATCTTCATCGATTAACTTGTATGCTTCTTTTCCTGCCACTTGTTGCACCTTGAATGATCCTTCCCATATGGGTTCTAATTTTTCAGCATCTCCTTTCTGATAGGGCGGGATTTCTCGCAATACTAATTCTCCTGTCTGGAACTCTCTTTCAATGACTTTCTTATTATATCCTTTTGCTAGTCCTTATTGGTAATTGATGATGTGCTGGAGTGCTTCCTTTCTTTTCTCTTCGAGGTCATCTAACTTTGCGAATATCAAGTCGGCTGTAAGGTTTTGCTCCCATGATTTTTGTTTGTCTGTAGAGAACATTACTTCGGTGGGCAGTACTGCCTATGTTCCAAATGTAAGCTGGAATGGTGTCATCCCCGTTGCTTGTCTTCGGGATATTCGGAAAGCCCATAATACATTGTGGAGGTGCTCGCACCATTGGTTTTTGTGATGTAGGACCCTTTTCTTCAAATTTTCTCCAATTGTCTTATTAGTCTCCTCTGCCTATCCATTGCTTTGCGGATAAAATGGCGTCGATGTCCCTAGCCTTACGTTGTATTGGTCGACAAAGAGTTTGACATCAGCACTTAAGAATTCTTTGGCATTGTCCGATATTATCTCGCCAGGGAATCCGAACCAACAAAATATGTTCTCCCAAAAGAAAGTGAAAACGTCTCTACCCGAATGGTGCCTTAGTGCTTTAGCTTCGATGCATTTTGAAAAGTAGTCCGTTGCGACGATGATATACTGTCGTTTTCCTGATCCTGGGATGAAAGGACCTACTATATCGACCCCCCACTTTTCGAAAGGCCATGGGCTTAATACTGAGTTCAGGTTCGTTACAGGTGTGTGAATCCCTTAGGCAAATCTTTGACAGGCATCACATCTTCGAGATATGTCCTTTGCATCAGCATGCATGTAGGGCCAATAATACCCATGTGCCTTGGTTCTTTGAGATAATGCTCTTGCTCCACTGTGAGTTCCTGCTTCATCACTGTGAAGTTCTGTCACTAATGCAACACCATTTATTCGATGAATACATCTTAGCAGTGGACCCAGAAATGACTGTCAATATAGTAACCCTTCGAGGATTCTATAGTTTCCTGACCTAATGATTACTTTGTGAGCTTGAAGTGGGTTACTCGGTAATTCCTTAGTTTTCAAATACTTTCTTATTAGTGATCTCCAATCTTCGATTTCTTCTTCGAATGCCATTACGAGCTCATCCCTTGAGTCTTCGATGGACGATTTTTGCGCTCTTCCAATCTTGATGGCGACAATGCTTGGGTCTGTTATTTTTGAGGCAACAAATGCCAGAGCGTCTGCGTATCTGTTATCCTTTCTGCATAGGTGCCGTATTTTTAGATTTGGAATTTTTGCTATAACCTTTTTGTTAATTTCTTATATTTCAATAATGAATCATTTGACTGATAGCTCCCATCGAGTTGTCTGACTACAAGCTGAGAATTTGTGGTTATCCTTGCCTCCTGAATTTCCATTTCTATCATTAGTTTTAATGTATGGATCATTGCTTCGTACTCTGTTTCATTATTCATGGCTTCAAATTCTAATCGAAGTGAATATGTTGGTCGCCTTCCTTCTGGTGAAGTGAAGACTATCCCAATTCCACGACCATCTCCATTTACTGATCCGTCGATGAATACCTCCCATCATCGAGGGTAAAATTGCTGCAAAAGATCTAATGGTCAATCTTCTTCTTCGATGCCTAACATTGGCTCTCCTTCGTCGTCTTCTTATAGAGGAAATTCGGCTAGAAAGTCAGTTATAAGTTGTGATTTTTCTGTCGTACGAATTTCGTAGATTACACCGTATTTCCCTATTTGAGCATTCCATTTTGCAATCCTTCCTACTGCCTGGGAATTTTTGAGAACTGATTCGATTGGAGTTTTAGTTAACACTATGATTCGATGAGCCTGAAAGTACGTCCGAAGTTTTTGGGTTGCCACTACCAATGCTAGTATGAGCTGCTCTAACTTAGTATAATTTTTCTCTGCTGGAAAGAGTGTCCTACTGATGTAATATACTGGTTTTCCTTCATCCCTTGTGGTTACGAGCACCGCACTGATGGCGTCCGAATTGGCTGCAATGTATAATCGCAGATCTTCGTCCTTTTCTGGTCGTTGCAGAGCAGGTAGTCCTGCCAAGTAGTTTTTAATTCCTTGAAATGCTGCCTCTCTTTCGTCTGTCCATATAAAGATTCCCCCCCTTTCCTTACAATACTAAAAAAATCTTTGCACCGATCCGAGGATCGAGCAATAAACCTACTCAGGGCTGCTATCCTTCAACTTAATGTTTGTACATCTTTTATTGTTGTCGGAGAAGGCATATCTCGGATTACCTGCATCTTTGCTGGGTCTGCTTAGATTCCTGTTTTCGTAACTACATATCCCAGAAATTTTCCCGAAGTAACTCCGAATATACACTTAGCAGGGTTGATCTTCATGTTGATTTTGAAAAGAAGAGGGTGCCGAGTACACCACCAATCTTTTATTTTAGTCCACCTATAAGTCAAACCTTGAACGGTTCCTGTAATCAAGAACTCAAGAACAAGATCTCTTTCGTCACTGAATAATTCACACAAGGGATTCAATACAAGATCTGAAAGGCTATGTCAACAACCAAGTACGATACTTTAATTATAAATGACAAGTCAAATATAATGCGGAAATAAAGTAAAGTACACACAAGAATTTTGTTAACGAGGAAACTAAAAACTCGTAGAAAAACCCCGGGACCTAGTCTAGTTTAAATACTCTTAAGAATTAAGCCGCCAACACACCTAATCTCAGTTCGGACTAGCTGGTGCAGACAATATGACCCTAATACGACTATTAGTCACAAAGATTTCCCCTTAGTATTCCTACGCCTCCAACCACAACAAGGTGGTCACGCACATGTACTCCCCTACGCAAACATACGTCCTTTACTGTCTTACGCAAGAGTTGCCTCACAGCCCGTCGCGAGGACTATCGCTACCCGACCTCCAATCGGATGATTACAACCTTATGGACAACAACCAAATAGCGGCAGGTCAAATTGCTAGATGATATCTTTGGTAACTAACATATATTTCATCGAAGTTGTTTTACACCAAGAGCGAGGATATTTATTTTTACTTGGTAATAAACCCCTCAAGATATCGATAAAGGTTTCAAAACCAAAACTCCCGAAAGAGCAACCTTGTCGTCCCAGTTGGAATCAAGCAATCAACTAGAGCAAGTACAATATGATATGACCGTGAAGAACAATGTACCTGCAAGAAATAAATCCAATAACAACAATCTTGATTCCACTCAATATCTATAGTTTAGGTACACAAAACGAAAGTGGCTTGCTGACAAATCCAGGTTAATAGATAAAGAGTATGTTCTAATCACAACGATCTTGAGTGGCCTTATTGCAGAAGAGAAGGACCAGAGAATAAACAAGATCTCAAGGTTTGATGGACGTGATAGAACATAACACAAGTACAATACAAAAAAGACTAGTAAACATAATCTAGTTTCTCGTAAGAGGTACTTCTAGGCTTCTCGATCCCTATAAAAGACTTTCTCGCAATTCTAGACCGAGAGCAAAAGCTCAAAGGTATCTGAAAAGAAAAGTTGTAAACACAAGCTTATAGTTCCGAAGAGAAGCTTGGTAGAGGGACAAAGCTTTCAGAAGAGATACCACTTTTATTTATATTGACAAAGGCTTAGCTTTGAAATGAGGCTAACTTAATTTCAGAATTCATTAAATCACATTTGATATATGTTCCGAAACCTCACTTAGACTCATAACATTTAATGAGATCTAATACTCTAGCATTTTACATTAAAGAAAACTATATTTCATAAATAAAAAATATATTTCAATAAATGTTTGGCCAAGAGCAATCAAAGAAAATAATACTCATAAGGTATATTTGAATATTTCATTTAATTCGAAATATGGTGCTTACCAAATATGCTCCCTGGGAAGAGCTCAATTCGAAAACGTGTCCTTTTGTTTCGAAAATCTCCTTAAGGTATTATTACTTCCAAATGTTGTCATCAGCTTTGATAATGTCGACATCACTTCCTAGGCTTTGCTGGACGGGCCAGAACGATCCTAGGTGGAAGTGGGATCTAGTCCAACGTGGCTCAACGTTCCGCATAAACGTATCATGGAAGACGAGGACAAGCCTTGTGTGTTAAGATTAAGTGAACACGTAGGTTCAGTGGACATTCTGAATCATACAAAAAGATAACCAATAAAGTACGGTGCATGATTCATCGAGTAATAGCAAAATGTTGAATCTCCTGAATTCTCGATTCCAATATAAATGATCATGTTAATGATATCCAAGAATTCAAATCAAAACATCAAATAAAAAATCAAATAAATATTTGATCGAGTAGTATATCCATACGAAAATCTAATCACATGCAATATTGATCAGAAATCATGTGTCTACTAACTAGAGCGACGAACCATATTTCTGACTATGACTCAGACCAACTTAGTTGTACATTGAAGATGAACGAATTCAAACTTCAAACTGAGAAATCAAACTCATTAATTTGTTGAAGCACAAATCAAAATGATAGAGTTTGAACTTCGAAAATACGCATTCTGAGATAACCATTTTTAGGTTTCGAAATCTACATACTGTTTGGCAGAAACCAAATTAAGGTTTCGGATCCTAAAGTTCATATATGACCAGAACCGAATTAAGGTTCCTAAATCAAGTTTCCACATAGCGAAACCAGAGTTAGGTTTCAAACTTTAGATTTTGTTTTGACAAAACCTTGGTTAAGGTTTCGAAACAAGAAACGCGTATTAGTCTCGTCACAAATGTTTGGTGTCGAACTTGAGAGTCCATGTGGTCAACAAACGTTTCAGCATCACACCTTTTTTTCCTTGACGCACAGGTTATATTTCCCGGTTCACATAAACCTTTAGGAAACCCCAGGGTCTTTTCGACCTTTTAGAACTCACATGGTTAAGACACATTGGTATCGATTCTCAAGTCACTGTTATCCTGCAAACATCGTTTCGAACTCATGTTCTCTCATTGATCACATTTTGTTTAGACCGAATAGCTCATGGATGCGAAAACTAGATTATGGTTTCGAAATCAAAGTTTAGTTTTACCAAAACCAACATTGAGACTTCGAACTCTGAAAATCCATAAGATGAGATAATAAAGAATATGGTTTCGAAATCTAAAAGTATGATATGGCGTACAAGATGTTCATATATCAAGAATCAAATAAATGATTCTGAACTTCAGTAATCAGAGCCAAACCATGACGTAGTATTCAAACTCAGAATAGCAGTATATCGAGTCTACACATCATGAGTGTGAGTCACGATCTCTCTTACATTTAGCTCATACAAGTACGTGTTAATCAATCCGACAGAGTCACAATAGTGTGATGGATTATATCTCGTAATACCACCGAGACAACATCACAACTGCTATATCCAATTCGAAGGTTTTAGGAAAAACCTTATATTACTTATAGAATGAGAAGAAAAGAAAGCGCTAAGCAATATGAAACGTCATAACTTCAACAACAATGTCGCAAGCGATAAAGCAGAGTTATATCTTAAGACACACTGATCACAAGAAGTCATAACGTAAAGCTTCACAATGAGTTATGTTTTTGTCTTTTGTAGCACAAGTGTACAAGATAATGGAATCGCGTTATTTACATTCACTAACCTCTTGATGATGAAGCCGGATGTCTTCAATTGATCTTCAGTCTTCTTCAACTCTTCAAATACTGATTCTAAATCCTACCAAAATCTTCCACAACCTAAGGCTAACTCAATGATGACCTTACCTAATGTGTGTTGTTTAGCGGTCGAGTTTTGATCACTAAAGTTGAAAACTGACATACCAACACTTAGTGAGGTTGACCGAGCCATGCTCTAACAGATTTGTCGTATCTTCTCTAATTTTTGTCGCATGTCTCCCACATGTGTTTCTGCCTTTTTCTTTTCACCAACATATCATCAACGTATGCCGCCACTGTTTTTTTCAACCAAGGACGAAAGATGTTTTTATAGCTTTATGATATGTTGCTGATAGGTGTCTAAAAAACCTCTTTAAAGTATTCATCGATTACGCTTTCTTTGCTAATTTTACTGTATTAGTTGCGTTTTACGCTTCTTTTGCATTGTGTAGGTGCTATGGAGTCATGCGGAGGAAAAGGAGAAAGAAACCACCAAATTGGGCGCTAAGGGGCAGTCACTGAAGTCTTAATAGAAATTACAGGAGCACCGGATCTCATTCACTTAAGGGAGCCATTTCATATTAAAATGCCAGTACTGGAGCAGACGAAATCAATTACTCAGGGCACCTATATATCGTTATAACTTAAACCAAGAATTCAGCATTGGGTCGAGTCTTCAGGTTTAAACTTCACGACCAGTTTTCTCTCAACAGTACAACCAGGTCACTGCCAGGTCTGATGTAAGGTTATGTGTCCAGCTCATATGATTCTTAGCCAAGGTTCGAAGGTCATTGCAAAGGGTTACTACCATTGGTTCAGTCAGGGGTTAGTTACAGGAGACGGATTTAGGACAGAAGTTTTGGCTGAGAACATGGAAAGAAATTGGTGTGTTGCTGTAGAGTTGGGCATGGATTTGAAGAGAAATCAGCAGAATTAATGAATAATTCAGTGTCGTATTGAATGTGTGTGTGTGTGAATTGTAAATGTGCAGGGAAGGAGATTCAGGAGTGCTTAGACATCAACAATAGGGTATTTTGTTTCTGCCCAGAAACACGCACATGACCTGTTTGTTTAAAGGCCTGAACGACCGGTTTCTGGATTGCGATATCTGTGTTGCTGCCAAGAACAGTACCAGTGGTTAGCCATCGGTTCTGGTGTGTTTAGGGCTTGATTTAGGAGCTACCAGTTCAGTAATAATGGGTTAAAAGAAGGTTTGGATTCAGACAGGAAATTCGGAAGCTAAGAAGGTTACAGCGAGTTGGATTTGTATTTGGGTCCAGTTTTGGACAGTGTTTGTTTGGTCCAATGGAGGAGATGAAAGGAAAGTCTGCTTAGGAAACTAGACTTGCGTGTTTTGAAGTAGGTAACAAGACTGAAGCTATAAAAGAAGAAGACCTAACAGGAATACAGCATCTCTCGCACGACAGAAAACCACCTCCACTGCTGCGGCAGCAGAGAGGAGCTTTGCTCCTCTCCGAAACCCTGCAGACATCACCACCTGATACCACCTCTACCATCCGTTCATACCACATGCACCATCTCCCACTGTACACCATCACCACAGCAGCAAGCCGTTGTTCTCGACGCCGCAGCAAACAAGAAGTTCACACAACAAGCAAAGAAACACTCTCTTGGATCATCACAGAACAACACCACCAACTGGTTTGCTGATTTGAGTTTATACTTGAGTTGTGTATTATTTATTTGATGTCTCTACTTCTTCATATTTTTATCGTTATGAACTCCGTTGTGATGTGTAGCTAAATAATTCGTACTGGTTAGGGATGTAATTGGATGTCTCAAACATATTAATCAATCTGACTGGTCTGTTTTGATGTTTATTGATTTCTCTTATCGTTCTTGTTCTACTATTTATAGATGATTCATAACTATTGTATATGATGATTGATGATTGTTTTCTTATTTGTTTAACTTGCAAATTGAATGAACATGAAAGCATATCTATAGCTAGATTAGGGTTTTGAGATACAGATAGTCAAAGAACCCTGTCACAAGTAGCGTAGTGTGATTACTAATTGCAGTCAAATCCTTCGTGTAATCATATGTAGAAGCTCGACCTGTGTTGAATAGTTTACTTGTAGTATTTCTGTTGCACAGACTAGCCTAATTCATGGAACCAAAAGCTCTTGGAGAATTGAACTTGATTGCACGTTGCGTTGAGTTATTCTCTGAGTAGTATTTGCATATTCATCGTTATGGTATGCAATGATACAAGGAATTTACCGGAGTATACTCTCGATGGGGTACTCTAGGGCTATTGGTATGAGAAATATTGAATGTTAATTCTGATCGATTGATGAACATGTTTGGTGATTGAAGATGAAACCCTTGACCAGTATTTCCTCTCTCTGATTTCTATTTTATTATTTCGTTTTTATTTTATTGCAAAACAAATCCCCCCTTTGGTTACTCTTAAGTTTTCAATACAACTAATAACCCATACCTCTCTGTGGAACGAACTTATTCTTGCTACTGTGCTTAATCTATATTTGGTGAAGTAAGAGTATTAATTTTGACTGGTTTGACATCCATCAGTTGCACATGCGTTCTTCAAACCAAATGACATGCAGGTGTAACAGAATAATCTGTTGGTTGTGATGAAAGCTGTGTGCATCTGGTATTTTTCTGCCAAAGGAATTTGGTTATACCAGAATAACCGTCCATGAAGCTCAACAACTCGTGCCCTGCTGTGGCGTCTACCATTTGATCAATGCTTGGCAAAGGGTGAGGGTCCTTTAGACATGCCTTGTTTAAATTGATGAAATTGATGCAGATTCGTACTCTTTTGTTCTTCTTCGGAACTATCACCATGTTCGAGAGCCAATCCGCGTATTGAATTTTCTTTATTATTCTTGTTGCTATCATCTTGTTGAGCTCGGACTCCACTGCCTCCAGGTACACATATGCAAGTTTTTTTGGTCTTTGCTTGAATGGCCGCATCGAAGGATTGATGTCTAGTTGATGACATGCTAAACTTGTATCGATCCCTGACAACCACTCATCTTCCAAGCACACACATCTGCATATACTCTTTCAATAAATTTTCCAACTGCATCCTTTGTGCCTCTCCCATTAGCGTCCCAATTTTTACAATTTTTGGCTCCTCAGCAGTTCCAATGTTCACATCGGCAGTAGGCTCTGTTGGCGTGAAGTTTGGTGTTTCCTCTCTCATAGAGCTGGGGTCTTTTGGAGCTTCCTTTGTGATTGCTTCGTTGTTACCTTCGATGACTTGATTAATTTCTTTTTCGATGACCTCTACTATTTGCTGTCTTCGAGGTTCCCTTCGATTACGCCTCGCGTACCTTCGCTGCTCGATATCCTTCATATGACACCTTTGTGACTCCATAGTATCACCAGTGATTTCACCTATGCCCAATGTTGGGAACCTAAGTTTTTGATGTAATGTTAATGCTACTCCCAAAAGTCCGTGTAACCATGGCCGTCCCAATATAACATTATATAGTGATTCGATGTCCAAGACGCAAAATGTGGTTATCAACTTCATCGATCCTACATATAATTGAAGGGATACCTCCCCCTTTGGTTTTGACGCTTTCCCATTAAATCCATAGATTGTGTGGTCGGATGATGTCATTGGGGTGTTTTCGAAGAATTGTCTGTAAGCTGCTCCGAAGAGGACATCGACAAAGCTTCCTGGATTTATCAATATTGTTGACAGTGATTTTCTATTTACAATTGTAGTTATTACCAAAGGACTGTTACTCGATCCTCCTTCTGGAATATCTTCTGCTAAGAAGAATACTGGTTCTAACTGCAGGGTTCGAATATTCTTGCTTCTTGACAAGCATTATCTATTTTCCGTCGTGGTCTCTTTTGTGTATTCACCCCGTTATGTTGCTTCGCAAGCTAATTTTTTTCCTTGAATGTATCACGGAGTTGCAATAGACAGCGTGCGATGTGGTTCTAGCGGTTTTCGATTCCATCTCGATGTGCTGCCTCGAAGCCATGTATCCGTGAAAGTGACCCTATAAAATGTAGCCGACAAGTGAGGTCCACTGTAACTATTCGTGTTGTAGAGGTCTGACATGTATACTATTGGTTGTTACCAAATCTGAGAAAATAAGTTTTTCTGTTTGTTTTTAGTTATTGTACGATTCACTAATATCTCTGGAATTCCTGACACTTAAATTTTTTCGACCTCTTTTCCTAACGACCCTAATTTTTCTAGATCTACCTTCCAAAAATGGAGGTTCAAGGAAATGCAGTTTTCTAAACTTTACCGAAAAAGCAGAACGATGAATCCGAAAATTACTTTCTTACTTTCCTAATATATTTTATGGCAAGAAAACCCTAAAATGACCACAAAAAGGTTTAAATAAGTCGAATGGTATAAAGAATCCTGAGGGTACTTTTGGAATTTATGATGATTCTGAAATTAAAAAAAAAAAAACTATTGTTTCTCAAAATCCTTGAAAACTGATTCATTCTTCTTTTTCATGAAAACTTTTTGAAAATCTCTGGATCGATTAGATCTTTATGTTTCAAAGCATGAGTTCCTTGAAAAACATCGATCTATCGTTGTGATGATTTGCTCGAAACTCTTAAGCATTCTTAAAGCTCAAAATCGTTAGATACTTAAGATGGTGAAGCTTATTTAAGCAAAAAATGGAAAAATTAAAGAAAACTTGA
>JAJJMA010048405.1:0-13579 GCA_023529015.1 Papaver nudicaule | reverse complement strand
GACCTAAGTCATTTTAATCAATCCCTGTTTCTAGCGCCAAACTGTGTCGGTATAAAATCTGCTAAGAGATCTTACACCCAACAGCCATCATGAGAATACGTTAACAAAAGGTTTAAAGAGTTGATTTGTTATAAAGTAATGCATCGAGTATAAATGACAGACTACTTCGATAAATAGTAAGTAAAGATCTAAGTATTTATTAATGAAAAGTATTTCTCTGGCTAACTCTACAAGGATATTGTGCTCAAAGGCATGAGGAGATCAACTAATAACCTAGTCTCTCTCAAAAGTCCCAAGGCTTATAAAAAATTCCAACCTTTACAACTGAGCTCGAGCTCGCCTTTTATAGATCGAACAACAAGTGGATTACAGCTAATGCGACAAACTGCACAATCGTGGGTATGTCAGAAGTTGTCGAGTGAGTCGGTGGTCTTCGAGACGTCATCGAGGATAAATCCTGTTACTCCGATCTTCGATTTCTGGTGAAGTAGTTACTCCTTCGATGCTCTTTCATCGAGAACTAAGAGTTGTCTTGCATCAAATCTATTTCCTTCGATGTCTTCCAGGCTGTCTCCCACTATGCGTGCATCTTTCCAGATATTCGATTAAGACAACTCACTGTTGTATGAGATCTTCCCGGGTTCTATTTCGTGCTTCGCAGTCTTTCTCCTATCATCCTCCTTTTGCTCTCGGATCCTGACACGTGTCCTGATAACTTTATCCCCCTACAGTGACTTTGAGAAAAAGTTGCAGTATATGTCTCTTGAAGAGCGGATTCTCAAGAGAAAACAGAGGGAGCTGCATAGATTGCAATAGAATGGAAATGTAGGCAATTTTAGTAAAGATGGAGGCTCCAGCAATCGGGCTTTGGGAAGAGGTCTAAGGTCTCACACCACCACAAAGAGAAATTCTCCATGTTTTTCGTTCTATGCTGGGCATTTGGCAGAAGGGTTTGTTAGCTCAAGGTGTCTTTTTGAAACTTGTTTCATTGTTTAAAACTAGGTGTGTTTGGGTTCAGAACTTTAGCTTTGAGTCAATTTGTTTTAGGACCCCTTACGCCTGAGGAAAAAAAAAGAAAAAAAAGAAGAAAAAAGAAGAAAAAAAGGAAAAAAGGACACAAGTAGTAGTACTATTGGATGAGATGAGACATGCCCAAAAGGCATGAACAAGCACGGTTTCAATTCAAAATAGCTTGGTTTAAACTTTGAAAACATAAAATGAATTCTTACCCCCACACAAGAATACATAACACATTGACATGTTGAACAAGCATGATTATTGCAGTTAAAAGAAACATATGAAACACTCAAGTACATAGTAACTAGAACAAGACATTATCAGCCTTCTCTATACTTGAGGATTAACTGTTGAAATCGTCCGACCACCGAAAAAGAAGAACCCAAGCGTATGACCTGACACTGCTGCTATGAGAACACCAACGTTGAAGCTCATGACAGCAAGCATGACCAAGTAAAGTAATCCAACACGAATACCATGCTTCACTGTTAGCAGCATCCTTATCTTTTTTTTTTTTTTTTGACTTAAAGGTTATAATTTTATTGATGAAAAAGAACCTATGAAAAGGCCCGAGTAGGATTACAAGGCAATTGCTCTAACTACCAGCTCTAGTTAGGATATCCTCCCAGTTAAGAATCAAGTCCCTAAAGCTTACAAATTTGAACCATTCTCCAATAGAGCCCCAGAAATATATCCTGGCTAATTTGGGGGCGAGCCCAAATTTAATAGGGGCGAAGGCGAATCCAAAATAGGGTTACAATGAAGTAAAAAGATCATCCCATATGAAATATATTTTTTTAAATACAAAACAACCCTTGATTAGTAGAAATTAATGATATGATTAGTTGTTAACTAAATTTGATTAGCAAAATTTTGGAGGGAAAATTAGTGATAAATGATTATGTTTAGGATAAAAATTTGTATGATTATTATTGTTGAGAGAGAGGAAAGTGAAGAAAAAGAAGGAGTTTTTGGAGGGAGGGAAAAGGTGAGTTTTCATCAAAAATGGGTGATTTGGGAACTCAAATCGATGTTGGTGAAGCTTCAAAAGGTAGAGATCAACCTCAATCTAGTCTCATCACGAAAGAAATGAAAATGGTGATGTTGCATGATCCACGAATTTTAAATGATGAAGAACGGAAAGCTCTTGCTTATGAAGATCCTATGGAGGGAAAAGAAGACCAAGAACACTCACGTGATGAATCCACAGATGAAGACAATGAGGTATGCTTTCTAAAATGACATTTTCGTGTGTTGAATCAATGGGAATGCAAGAACTATTGAAACCCAGGACGAACAATCATCAAGCAATATGTCCAAACTTTGACGATATTCATGAAATCGTCACGTAACACATGACGAGCTTGCCGAGTCTGTGTAAAAACACACTCAGAGATGATAACTCGTCATGGTGCAGCAATAACCTTGACGAGTTTTTAGCATGGGAAAGAGTATGTACTATTTTCTTCGGTAAGTCGTCGAGGTTTTAGGTAAAATCTTGACGATTCTTGGTAAGAGAAATCCATTAATCTGGTTGAAAAACTCAGTAACTCGTCAAGGTGGTCGTAGAACATAAGACGACACAACCCTACTTATGACTAAATCGTCATGCAGATATCAAAACTATGGCGATTTTTTCTGTTACATTTCCAACAATTGTTTGGTTTGCAGGACTCTGGTGATGACGATGGAGTGATAATCCGTCACATCCATCACCACGGTTTCAAAGGAGCTAACCAAAAAAGAAGTAATTGCCCATGGGATGCGGATGAGGATATAGATCTTGTGAAGAGCTTCATTCCTATCTATCATGAACGACCCAAAGAAAAATATTCAATGTTTTGGAAGAGAGTGAAACAAAAGTACAAAGGACGCACCTCGAATACTAGACGTCGCAATTGGGTTCAGTTGGCTAATAGATTCGCCCACATAAAGTCGCATATCCGTGAGCATTAATATGGTCCAAGAGACACAGGAGGACGGTGATAGGCCGATTGACGTGGTGAGTAGCTCAACATGCTTTCGGGATAGTATTTCATCACTAGATATACACATGCGCACTAACTTAATTTGTGCTAATTACAGCTCAGAGAATTTGTTTACGTTTGGGATGAGCGTAATGGCGATGGAGAGTACTGGTATAAGGATCACAATACAAAGCTAAAAAAAAAGCTCCTAAGTTCGTTAAGGGAGTGTTATTTGATGATGAAGACTTGGCTTACTAGCTTATTATGTAATCGTTGTTAACCACTTTTTGAATACTAGAGAGGGTAATATGTTTTGTGAATTGTGCTTATGAAGTGAGCTCCCTTGTATCCCAACATTTTGCGGGTTTTGAACCTATATGGTAAATCGACATGGTTTATGCCTAAACTATGCCGACACTGAAGATAATATGTATATATTGTAATTGTGAACTTATCGTCATGGTTTAACATACTACCGTGACGACTTAGTTTGTAATTTTCAAAAAAATTGACCGTTGGGGTCTTGTTCTATAAAAAGAAACACATCTCCAACACAAATTACCTCAAACTTCTCTTCTTCTCATTGTTCCAAAATACCAAAACAAGTTTCTTGTTTATTTGAAGGTGACAAATGGCCGGATATGGTGATGGAGTATGGGAAGAGAGCGAGGATGTAGAGCTTGTCAAATCATTTGTTAGGGCATTCATTGAAAGACCATATGAAATTTACTCTATGTTTTGGAAGAGGGTTAAGGAATTCTTAGAACAACACTACGGCAATTATAACCGGCGCAAATGGACACATCTTGCTTTCCGCTTCGAACGTATCAAAAGGGATATCGTCGGGTATAAAAATATTGTGGAAATCGTTAACGAACACTACCCTCAATCTTCTCGCAAATTCAAGGTGAGTAGTTATCTAGTTTCTTAAAATTTGCTAATGAAATTTTGTATATGTTAATCTAACATGTCACTCATTCACCTCTAGAAAGAAATAATCAATGCCCTATGGGAAATTCGTAATGGTGAACGTGCGTGGATGTTCGGGAAGTGTTTGAAAGTGTTGAACAAACGTGCTCCAAGGTTCATGTCCGATTATATTATGTACGAATTTAGCGACGACGCGTACTAGGTGGTGTTCTTTAGAAAAGAAATGATGTAATGTGCTTTTCCTACTAGAAATGTAATGTGGTTTTCTACCTTTATGTTAATGAAATGAACCTTCTTGTGAAAATCGTCATGAAAATTACATACCTAAGCTAAATCGTCAAGGAAACACCAAATTTTATAAACAATCGTACTGTTTTTGACCAGAATCGTACTGCTTTTTAATTTTAGCTTGACGATTTTTGAATTAGAAAACGGAAATCGTCAGGTTAGCCCACCATACCATGACGATATAGGATCTCCAAAAAAATAGTCCCTGCCCAAATTTTAAGGAAAATCGTAATGGTTTTAGGCAAAATGCGTGACGATAACTTACGAAAAAACATAAATCGGCAAGGACTTTATCATTACCTTGACGAGTTAGCGTTAATAATTTGAGCAACAATCAAGGAATACCAATATTATTCAAAACAAGATAAGATGCATTACATAAAAACAAATAAAAATCAAAGCATTACATAGTTAATTCCAATTGATCTTACATGAAGACACTTACTCTTTATTATAACAATTATTAAGAAAAGTGTTAAGGAGACGGTAATGTTGTTCGAACTCGAAGTTCTTTCCTTTCCAACGAACCCATTCCTTCAATGCCCTAGCCAGAATTTCATCATCGGTATCTTCCTTGAAAATATCTCGGATCAATCTCCTCAGGTGCATAAATTCGTCGACATTTTTGTGTATTACACTCCATCGCGCCGACAACCCATTTACATCTCATTCAAATTGGGTACATTGTTCGTCGAAGGATTCTTTAATGTAACTCCACAATAGTCCCCAATCGATCCCAAAACGACTCCGTTTAACTTCAGCTGGTTTTGGATAGTACAACATGAGATATCTACAAAAACAATGATCTTCATGCCACGTAAATGGAGCACAACTTGGTTTCTTTCGTGTTGAGCGAGGAGGAGATAATGGTTTTTGAGATGGAGTACACTTATAATAATATTCATGAACTATCTTATCAGTGATGTTTCGATATTGAGATCTACGAGGAGGAGATGCCGGAGGAGGACTATCTTCAATATCTTGTGTTGATCGAGTTCGCTTTGCGGTTTCTGATGATGCACCTGACATTGTAGAAGTGAAAAAAAACAAAAATAAACTAGATTGATTGGGATGATTGTTTGGGATGAAGGTTTTCTTTATGTAGATAAGTTCCCAACGGATATATTTTTTCAAAAAACTAGTCGTTATGGAGTGTAGACCGAGTGTAAGGAAAAATACAATTGAAAAATTCTTATAAGTTTTAACGAATCGTCAAGTAAATTTGAAACTTCTTGACGATATTATACGAAATCGTTAAGATAACTTGTAACTCCTTGACGATTTAGAATTTGAATCCAGCTTTTGGGACCTGCAAATATTTGTGAAATCGGCAAGGAATTGCCCGAACCCTGACGATTTATGCATATAAATTTCAAACAAATTCATACTTGCATTTAAACCAAGCTCCGTCCAAACATCTTAAGTGTCATGAGGAAGAAACCATGACGAAATCCAAAATAAACATACCAAACCATAATATCATCCTACCACACATTGGTAAAATCAACCACTCCCCTCACCTTCGCCACGACCACGACCCTTGGCACGAGCTCTTTTGGAAGTTTCTCCTCGCTTACTCTCCTGAGTGGCAGTAGCCGAAGGACAAACTCTCTTCCTTGCATTGGCTACTTTTTTAAACATGTTGGTAGCCTCAGGAACATGCAAGTGTCTTAGGTGATCAATATGAAGCTTTAGTTCTGTAGGAGTCATGCCCTCTCCATGGTCCACCTTATTTGTCAGTGGCTTCAACACAACATCCAAACGCTCCATCTATTTTAAGGAATACCAAGTAAGTCATACCGACATAAATTTGGTTCACAATTTAAACAACAAAAGAGAGGCAAAAAAAACTTACGAATAACTTGTATAAGGAAGAATCATCAAGAGAAGGTGCAGTAGTGATCTTTTTTCCTTTGCCACGACCACGCTGGACAACTTGTTCCCTACGAATTACACGGCCGTGACTCCAACGGTTGTACCAGTCCATGTAATCATCCGCGCACTCATAACCATGGATGACATCATCCCACGTCCATCCTACTTTATGATGTTGTCGTTGGTTCCATTGATCAACTGATGGGGCATTTTTGTAGACAACCGTGATTGATTTTGTGTCGTTGTGGCTTTCCTTGACGTCAACTGGGAATTCTGCAGCGTCATAATCTGTTTCTAACCCTTCTTTGGGACTTTCTTGTATATACCCAATTTGTCTCATGAATCTCGCCGGGGCATGCATTGTGTGTCCAAGAGGGTGAAACAAGGGGCCATCGTATTTATAGTGTGGGTCCCTTGGTTCAATGAAACCCTTCTCCCTATCCTCTCTGTAGGGGTCAAAGACTACATCACTTACCTTCATGTTGTCCAACCTCTCTCGGACCGTTAGAAGCCAACCTTTCTTGCCCCTTTCTTGATCCCCAGTGAAGATATACTTGTGCCCTCTCGCCATTCCCGGTTTCCACTTGGTGTTGATTTTCCAATCCGCATGGCCTTCCATCAACTTTGGGAAGTGTTCATATATCCACACCTAAGATCAATGACACATATGTATATACTGTCACGTTGATGTTATCAAGAATTTGACATTCAAAAGTGAAAAACAAAATGCATAATTACCTGCAGTAGAGATGTGTTGCCATTGAGTTGGGAAGTGAAGCTTCTTGATGCCTTTCTCAGCTCGGTGTTTAGGTGTGAGACAATTGCGGTAGCCCACGAATACTCTGCAATCTTATCCAAAGGATGCAGTAGCTGCAAGAAGTTCGCATTCACCCTGTTCCCAGCAGAAGACGGAAATATACAAATGGCTAAGACGTATAAAAGATAAGCAGCTGCCGAAGCTTTGACTTCCTTCTCATCCAGAGGCCCCTTTTAGCAAGGGTTCCTTCATACCTTGCCCTCAATTTCACAAGGTTGATCTCCCTAATCCTTTTTTTTTTGTTGTTGGACTCTTCATGAAGAAAAAGTCAATTTCCGCAGGAGTCCAATCAAACAAGTTCTTGCACAATTCATCAAGCTTGGTAAAATCGAGTCTTTTGGTGTACCCATCGCTGGTAGACTTCCCGAAAATTGACAATTTCAGAATCTGTTGAGCGTCGTCGGGAATGATCGCCATCTCCCCGAATGTAAAGAGCATGGTGTCTCTTTCCGGATAATACCTCTCGCACATTGCAGAAACTGTCTCTACGTCATAGTTCACAACCGAATTCTCTACAGCACCATACAAACCAGAAACTTTAATAATTTTTTTGACCCCCTCACATTCCTTTTCAAAAGCCCACTTCCTCATATTAAAATAATTAGTTTGGCGCCTAAGAAGACGTGTGGCGTTCTTATGATCCTGAAAGATGAAAACATAATGAGATATATTAACATCTAACCTAAGATATCAACACAATGAAACACAAAAGAAGTTGACATTAACATTACCAAGGTGGAGTAGATGGTACAAGCCCACGAATCCTTGTAACCAAAGAGAACTTTTCCACCATCCGCAGGTAACCCATAAGGTCCTCCCTCTAGTATGAGGTGTGGTGCGGGAAGGTGCGCAGCTCTCTCCCTCGGTTTCTTCTTCACCTTTCCCTTGCCCTCAACGACATCCCCATTTCTCTCATTATCTTTAGGGTGTTCAACTTCTTCACCCTCTTTGGTGGCTTCATCTTCTTCACCCTCTTTGGTGGCTTCATCTACTTCACCCTCTTTGGTGTCTTCATCCACCTTCCTTGTCACCTTCATCCTCAACATCATTGCCATGTTCATTTTGGTTGGGTTCAACATCATCACCACCGTCATGATGGTTGCCACCGGGTTCGGGGATAGAAGAAGGAGTGGAACACGGCATTGAGGAAAAAGCCGCTACATCTTGTGTGGTAAGACCACGAAAATTTCCCGCTCCCAAATACTTTTCTCTGCGAGGAATTGATGGGGGAGTGTTAAGGGGAAGTTTTATCTTCTTCTTCTCTTTCAACCTAACAACACAAAGATTAAAAACATTTATTAACATCAAACTCGTCAAGGTTATACAACATACTACGACGATTTAAAAATTTATGAAGCAAATCGTCAAGCTTTTGGGAAATACTTGACGATTCACAAGTGAAACAGAAATTCTCGTCAACGTTTGATGCCCAAAAGCATGACGAGTTTTCCTAAAATTGGGACAGTGAGCATGTTTTGGGAGGAAAAAAATCGTCAAGGTATTCCAGCCTATCTTGACGACCTGAAATCACCTTATTCCACCAATTTTTTCCCAAGGTTCGAATCGTCAAGAAAATAACACTAACTATGACGAGTGAAAACGAAATACAAAACCATATCGTCAAGCTAATCCAAAAAGCTTTCCGATTTTTGGCAAAATTTGGATAGTGAGCATGTTTTGAGAGGACCAAACTCGTCATGCTTTTCACACATTACTTGACGATTTCATGTGTACCCTTCTTCTCCAAAAATTCACAAGGCTCAAATCGTCAAGGAAACGATGAATACTATGACGAGAGTTTGCATGCTTAGGAAAACACCTAAGTTGCAGAAGATTTCTCGTCAAGCTTTTTGGGATAACCTTAACGAGTGTTCTTTAATTTTTTTTCTGAAACTGCAAACTCGTCAAGCTCGATGGCACAAGCTTGACGAGTTTTCTACCGTGAGTGCGAAAATTTTGTGTCTTACTCCCTAAAATCCATCGAAACATAATAAAAGTTACGTAAGGGGTGATTCAAGTAACTTACCTTCTCAATCTTGCCATTTCTTCCTCGTTTTTATCCCGTTCTTCCGGTTCATCTTCAATAATTTCTTTTTCGGTTGAGGTGGATTTTGAAATTGTTTTTTCAATCAATTTCCCCTTCAAACGAATGAGGAGTTTTGGTTTTTCTTTGGTCATCTTTGTAGCGTATTGAAGAATTGAATCGGCGATGAAAAAACTCGAATCGTCGATTACCACGATTAATTGAATTCGAAAAAAAATTTAGGTCGTCAAGGTTTTTGTTTTTGGAAGGGTGGGTTTTGTTTGTTGTGAAGGATAAGTAGTAGAGGAAAGTATTAGAGGTTTTTGATTTTTGAGTTTTAATTTTTGATTAAGATTAATTTGGTATTTAAAATTAAGTATGAGGGACATTTTAGTACTTGCACACAGTTTTAGCACCCCTTATAAACTGGGGTGGGATATTTGAAGTAGTGCTCGCCCCTATTAAATTTGGGCTCGCCCCCAAATTTTCTTTTTACTTCCATAATTATAGTGTCCAGTTTTTAGCCCTTCTTTTTGCCATAACCCTTGCATTCCTCTCAGACCACAATGCCCAAAGAATTGCTTAGCAGCATCCTTATCGCTACACCAACGTTGCTGCTAAACCCGTCAACCCAAATATAACGAATTCAATGTATGCAAGAAACTCAGCAAGCATGGCAAAGGCAAAGATAATAAGCAACGCTAATACAGTACATACCAGTTGGATGGCCAGGCCAACCTTTAACCAAAATATCCGAAGCCATGCCCCAGTAAAATGTCATTTGCATCGACAACATATCCATAAATTCATTTGCACTGTTACCACCCTTTCCATCCATATCTTTTCTTTTTCCTGGTTCTCTTCTCGATTGTAATTTTCAATCGCAAAGAGAACAAAGTAACCAGAGACGTATACTAAATGAATGTAGGAGGAAAATTGAGTCTAAACGTTAGAACTTAGTTCCCAACTTTATCCAATGTTAATGCTTAACTCTATCGTTCAGCATTTTGTAAACATTGGAACTCAGCTTCCTTTTGTTTCTATCGCCATATTTTGTCTTTGACATCACAAGAATGGTATTTGGTGTTTACCTAATACTACTTTTTTTCAATTTCTCTGTAAGTAACAGGATTTTGTTCATTTTGTTTTCATGAATTTTCTTCATCCCCCTCTTAAAATAGTTCAAAAATCACAAAAACCAAAACAATTACATCCCTGTTTTGTATGGGTTTCCAGGTCATACTTATCCATTCCAAACCCTGAATTTATTTTTTTACAGAAAATCATAAAATAAGATTAAACCCAAAATGTAAAATGGGGGTTGATTGAACTTGTACAAAATCATAACAAATCTTATTAATTTAATCATACCATTACAAACATTTCTAACCATTTGAGAATCTTCTCTTCTAAAATTCAACAAAACCCCCTTTCATCAACAACCCAAATCAGGAAGGGTCTTATTCTTATCAGTCTTCATAAAAACCTGCGACCCAAATATGAAATACCCTAAACCATGCCCAAGAACAGCAACAATGAAAATCCCACCATTGAAAGACATAACAGCAAGCATAACCAAGTAAGCTAACCCAACCCTAACAGTATGAACTATACTCCTTACAACTCCAGCAGCAACATGATTGGAATCACCTCTAACAATTGAACAATGACCAAGCCATTCTACAAACACAGACAATGCAAACACAAAAATCAAAGACAAAATGTACATACCAGTACTATCCCCCGGCCAATGATGGAATAAAACTGTTGCACTATTACCCCAATAGAACGACATATGCATCATCATTTTCTTCTTGCTCATACCCATGGTTTGATTCATTTGCATACCCCCATGATTCATACTCCCATCCATTTCTTTCTGTCTTTAGTTTTCTTCTTCTTGCTGGTGTTTTTTTTTTCCCGTGAAGGAGAGAACAGACAAGAGGAATGAAGTCTATTTATGGGGAGTTACAGAAAAATACGTACACGGTAGTATCGGTATATACGATGCAAGTATGTACTACAGAAAGGTGTAGTACAGTATAAACTGTATTTTCTACCCTCTTCTCTTCACACATGTGCATGGTTCATCTTGTTTTTAGGTGAAGTTTTGGTATGCTAGTCTGTTCTCGGCCATAATTTGTTGCAAGTCAAAACAAATTACCTGCCTAAAAAAAGATTTCGTGCCAAAATAAAATGAAATTTCCAAGGCATGAAAAGTGTTGGGCTACATGTCACACTCATAAAGTCATTTAGGGAGGGATCACCTGCATTAGCCTATGGCTGATGTTTACATATTACTCAAAGTGGGGAAGAATCTTTTACTTGGTATCTTACGCGTTTTCAAGAATTCTGTTTGTATTGCTAATTCATAATTGTGGGATAAGGGTTGATGTAAATTGGAAGGGCTGGGCATAAGATTGTCACCAAACGCATTATTTGATGAGTGTAACATTGGACTTTGTTTGTAGAATCAGTCTCCCTTACCTCATATTCCGAAGGTTTGAAGTTTTATAGTTTGTTTGGATAGCAGTTCAGAAGTTACTTTTCGACTTTTGGAAGCAAAAAAATCAGAAGTTAGTTTGGGAACACAATTTTAAAATAACTTTTTCTGAAAGAAAACTTTTTTACTTCTAACTTCTGAAATCAACTTCTACTTTAACAAGAGTTTTTGAAGTATCATTGCAAATGTGCAGTCTGTATTTGGGTTTTGTCAATTCTTCTTCACCTTCTTTTTGAACTTCTTTTTTCATACCTCTTTTTGTTTTCTATAGCTGGGAGTCTGGGACTTGGTACATGGGTTGTCCTTTTCACTTGTCACAAGAATGACATTAAGGCTCCACATAGATTATAGGTAGGATAAATGCATTAACTCTTGCATAGAAGGGCACACCCACTGCAATAATGGTATTACTCTGTTACCACAAAAGCTCGTCTATTCACTGCATTGATGAAATATATGTAACTGGGTATTTCTGTTTCCATACAGAAACGTGGTGGGTCGAAGTCAATTCATTACCCGCAACAAAGTTATTGCAAATTGACTCGTACCATATGCGTATAGATACATTAACATCTATCCGTTTACAGCATCGGCCGTTTGGTCGATTGGTATGATTCTTGCTTTGTGTGCAGGAGGTCCCGAGTTCGATTCTCGGAATGGGGCCCCACCTTTTTTTTTTTTTGGAAACTTTTTTTTTTTTTTTTTACCATGTATTTTCATTTCTTCTCGGTTTTGCTCGAGCTTGTTCTGTCGGTTACATGGTCTTTCTGATCTGTCTTACAACTTAATATAAAAATACAGCTTGCTTTCAATATCGGCCGTTTGGTCTAGTGGTATGATTCTTGCTTTGGGTGCAAGAGGTCCCGAGTTCGATTCTCGGAACGGCCCGATTTTTATTTTTACTCTGTATCTTTGTCTCTTGGGCTTTTGGAATTGGTTTAAAGGTATATTGAAACATACTAGAACCTATGAACATCGGCCGTTTTTGTCTAGTGGTATGATTCTTGATTTGGGTGCAAGAGGTCCCGAGTTCGATTCCCGGAACGGCCCCACCTTATTTTTTACCAGTCTTTCGGAATTGTCTTACAACTTATTATAAAAATACAGCTTGCTTTCAATATCGGCCGTTTGGTCTAGTGGTATGATTCTTGCTTTGGGTGCAAGAGGTCCCGAGTTCGATTCTCGGAAAGGCCCCTCCTTTTTTTTTTTGCTTCTGTCTTCTTCTTTTTTTTTTTTTTTTTTCTTTTTTTTGCTTCTCTTGTGTATATATTTTTCTTCAAATTGTTTTAATAGGTTATATGGTCTTTTGGAATTGATCTACCAGACTTGGTAAGACATCATCAGATCGAACAATTGAGATACGTGAAACTTGTTTTAAAACAAATAGGTTGATTTGGTTGGTACTGAGGAAATTAATCATAGCACAAGGAGTCAGATAGGGATTCAAATCCACACCCAACATAAAACAAACGAACTTGTACAATCTGATTACTTGTTAAGTTCCATATATACTACTAATTTCTATTTACTTATTTGGCGTACTTGATATAGGTATCGAACTTTGGATCGATTATGCCGATTTCATGGCGCCCATTGTAATCACTGGTCAGCGTAAAGAGCTCAGCAGTAGCGACCAAGCAAGAATCTTCATTCTTTCTGTAGAAGAAACCAGTGCACTTGCAATCCTTGCTACATATCACCTTACACTCATCCATAGTCATTTTTGCATAATCTCGGTCCTTAAAACTTCGCATCGCGCTTGACACATCTTCCAATTTGTAGTAATCTGTTTCCTGTTTCGAAGAATTGCAAAGAGGTATCTTTTCCCGTTTACACTCCTTGCTCCAACCAGCCATTAAACCTTTAGAGGAAGGACAAGAAACGCATTTGGAGTTCTTACAAAGTCCAAAAACACCACATTTCTCGGGCAAGTTGCACTCGCTATGCATCGAAGAGAAATACGAGAATGTATTCTCCCAAGTGTTCATATTCCCATTGTAAGTATAAACACGAAGGTTACCATCTTTGTCTAGCCGAAGCATTGAGAAAGTGGTGTTGTATCCTGGCTGTGCCCATACGTGCTTTTCACTACTAAATGCATCACTAGTTTCGTAAAAGAGACCAAAGCCCTTGCTGTTGGTGAAGAAGCTTACTTTGTC
>JAJJMA010048403.1:0-13241 GCA_023529015.1 Papaver nudicaule | reverse complement strand
TGTCTAGCTGTCAGTTAAAATACACATAGGCAGTGTACACATGGCAAATAGGTTTACACGGTGGAGCTTATGTAGTAAATAGATTTAATCTAACGGTCCTATCTAAAGACAAATAAATTAACGACAGAGATTTATAATTACACAAAGCCATGAAAAAAAATTACCCAGGAAGCTTTTATTTCCACCATTAATGGTGTTTTGAGGTATCATAAAATTTCAGTACAATCGATGACAATGATCCATATTAATGTGTAAATTTCCATCGATTGAGATCAAAGTAACTAAGCCCTAAGTTTGCCGCTCTAACTAGCTTATCTTCCAGCTTAATTAGTCGCCGTTCTAACAGTTCTTCCCAAACACCAGCAGAAATTAAAAACAATCCAAACTAAAAATTGAAACATAGCTCTATTAACATGGATAATACTTATAGCTTCTACCACCCAGCACTTCTTGTTGTCAAATCTAACCCACAAAACACTCAAATTATCAAATCTTTACCTAAAAATCAAAACTCACAAGAAATAATTAGAAAAAAAAAACTCCACCAGTAGCTTCGGATCGAACATCAATAAATTTATGATTTAGTTCATAAATCAAACCCCAAAACTTGATGATTTAATTTCTATTGTACCTTTTGAAAGAATTGTTTACTTCTGTCCAATTTTGGTTACTGCTGCTACTCATGCTAGTACTCGACATCATCAAATACCCATAGCTTGGCAGTACCGTAATCACTCATTTGACTTATCAGAGCTAAGCGGCCTTCCAAATCAATGAAATTGTTAGAACTAGTGCCGTCTTCATAAACATACCTTGGTTCATTAAGGATGAAATCAGGAACTGTGATCACTCTGAACTTCTCAGCCCCAACATCAATTTAATTTCTATGGTACCTTTTGAAAGTATTGTTTACTAATTTTGGAATTCTCGATTCCATTTTTTCATTTGACTAAATGACCAAATTTGCCTGAGATAGATAGGATTCATAGGATTACATTTGCAGATCTGGTTCTGTTTGCTTGGATGTAATTGATCAAAAATGCAAATACGTTTATTTTGGAATTGTTTTTGTTAGCAAAGAAATCGGTCAATACTCATCTGGACGAGGAAGGAAGAGGGAGAGGAGGATGATGACGGTGGTGTCTGGAAAAAAAATGGTGGAGAGAGGAGGTGCAGAAGGTGAAAATGGTGGTGGCGGTGGCTGTGTCGGTGAAACTGAAGAGTGGTGAAGTTTTATTTCTTTTTATTTTAATTCATAAAAAGGATGAAAATCCTATACATTAAGTTTCGTCAACAAAATTGGTAGGAAGTCTAGCAACAAGCTGGGTTCCGACCCCTTTCTGAATGACAATACCAATTCTATGAAAAAGAAATTTACCGACATTAGCATTGGGTTTACTAACATGTTTCATAGTTGCTTAGAAACTAAATAGAAAGGTTTAATTACACCGTTCATTGTCTGACAAGCCTCCAACCATTGGATTGTTTTGATAGGATGATAACACGTATTTCAATTTGGTTTTAGTGACACGCATACAATTTTTACGTGGCATATAACTGACAGCTAGACAGATAACTGACGGAGGGGAGGAAACGCCAATATCGATCTTTTTGGGGAGGTAACGCAAAATACCAATCTTTACAGGGGAGGAAAGTCAAAATACCCCTTAAAATAAAAAACAATACCAAACTCAGCCTAAGAAGTGTTATCAGATATCTGACAAATTAGTTGAGGGGCAAAATTTGGAAATCTCATTTCCATGTTGTACGAGGGACCTTGTAATTGTCAGCAAACATCAACAAACTGGAAGCGCTTATCAAGGGTGAAAGAATGACACAGATAAGAGGTCCCCTAGAAAGCAAGGTACAGTGTCCTAATAAGCTCGACAATGATGGTGGTCCACTGGTAGGCCGAGCAATAGCACATTGGTGTATCATTTCCCACCCTTCGTTACCACAAATAATTTTCTCAAAGCACTATCATTCGAAACCCCATTTTACTCTAGAAACTGCTTTGGACAGACCAATTTTTTTCTTATCTTTTTTATTGCTCTTCGTTGGATATTTTGTGAACACTTTCACACTGCATGCTTTATATTGCTTATCATCTGGCTATTTCAAATACCTTTCAACCACCTCGGTGTTTTTAAGGTTACCGTGTATATAATATCAATGTCTGTCATTAGTTACTTTTGTTTGTGTGCTTGTGGTTACCTCGTACGTACTTCATGGAGTCTTTTTAGCTTTCTCAATTCGGAATTTTGAAAACCTCACGCCACCACTAGAGGGTTTGGATATTTGGTTTGGGAGAGGTTGAATCTTTGAATTGGGGTATAATAAACACATAGTTTATAATCCCGATGATTTTTTCCTCGACAAAAATAATGAAAATATTGAAGAAGCTTACATGAAATAAGGGAATGACAATATAATAATATCTAAAAAATTCTCAAAATGGAGCTAGAGAAATGGAGCAAGGTTGAATTTGGTGATCTAGATAGAAGAATTGATGAGCTTGAGCAAGCTTTCACTGACCTTGACATGGAGGAAGATCAAAATAATGGTTTGACTTTGACAGAAGAGCAATGGGAGGAAAGGCTAAAAGCTAGGCAAGAGCACTGCTGATTTTGTTGAAAGCTGAGATGTGGAGGAGTAGAGCAAGAGTTCAGCACATAAAAGACAATGAGAATAACACCAACTATTTATATAGAAGTGCAACAGATAATGCAAGAAGAAGCTATATTGGTTCAATCAAAGTGGATGGAGTTATTGCGTCAGATGAGCAAGAAATCAAGGAAGGTATTGTAAGGTTTTTTCAAAACATTTTACAAAATCAACCTATGAGATTGTTTTCTATGGAAAATATACAACTCAACAAGATCACAGAACCACAAAAAAATTGGTTGGAGATGGATGTGGGTGAAGAATGCTTACAAGCTATTAAAGCTCTTGGCCAAAATAAGGCTCCAGGGCCTGATGGCTTTCATATTAGCTTCTAGAAGATTTGTTGGGAAGTCATAAAGGATGATTTGATGAACATTTTTTACTGAACTGCAACAAAAAAACTTCTTAGATTGGAGACTCAAGAATACATTCATTGCTCTTATCCCAAGAGAGATACAATTGAAGAGATAAAAGATCTGAGACCTATAAGTTTGGTGCATGGGGTATACAAAATTGTGTCTAAGGTCTTGACAGAGAGGTTAAAGATGGTTTTGCCTTCAGTGATTTCTGAACATCAAACTGCTTTTATTAAGAAAAGACAGATTCTTGATGGAGTGTTAATTGCAAATGAACTCATTGATTCAAGGTGCGGAAGTGGTAATCCTGGTTTGTTGGTGAAAGTAGATTTTGAGAAGGCTTTTGACCATGTCAGCTGGGACTTTGTTGAAGAAATGATGCTTGTGATGGGTTTGGCGAGAAGTGGAGAAAATGGATGAGATGTTGCATGCAATTTGTGAAGTTCTCAGTTCTTGTAAATGGCTCAGCTATTGGTTTTTTCACCAGTAAAAAGGGGATAAACAGGGTGACCCCTTATCACCATTTATGTTTCTTCTTGTAGGGGAAGCCCTTTCTTACATGATAACTCAAGCTCAACAACACGGCCTAAATTCAGGATTCCAAGCTAGTGAAGGTGGTAAAACAATCAGTCATCCGCAATTTGCAGATTACACTCCGATTTTCATAGATGCTAATGCTAATAAGGCGTATTCTTCTCTCTTTTGAATTACTCACTGGTCTCAAAATAAACTTTGCCAAAAGTTGTATTTATGGAGTAGGGTTTGATGGTGATTTGAATCTTCTCTAGTCTTCTTGGTTGTACTGTTGACTCACTTCCAACTACTTATTTGGGCTTGCCTCTTGGAGATAAGAGTGGAGGAATTGTTAAGTGGGAAAAGGTGGTGGATTGCTAAACTTGCAGGTTGGAACAAAACATTACTCTCAAGAGCTGGTAAACTAACACTTATAAACAATGTTCTCTCTAGTCTACCAGTCTATTACATGTCTCTTTTCAGGTGACCAGTATTATTGTATTTTTCTGCCCCCAATGAGTACATCGACTGTTTGTAGCAATTCCCTTGAACATGGCTGCCCCTTAGTGTGACAACCCCTTAGCATCTGTGTGGTTGCCAATATCATCTGTCCTAAATGACTGTTTTGTCCTTTTGTGCCAATTTGGTAGTTTTTCCTTCGTTTCCTCCACATGACTCTGTTGAACCAACAAAATGCAAAAGAAATGTAAAATGCAACTTTTACAAGAAAAATAGCTAAAGAAAGTGTAATCAATAGATATTTAGAGAGGTGTTTTTAGACACCTATCAAATTCCCCCACACTTAGACTTTGCTAGTCCTCAAGCAAACAAAATAACAAAATAAACGAAAATAAAATCATAACTCACTTTCGCAGGAATCGCGATTGCACTTAGCATGTGCAAACAAGCCTTTCAACCTCATAGGTGTCCCTAGAGTACGACTTGTGTCTCGTGACGGATTACAAGAAGTATACCCACAAAATTTTACTCCAAATTCTAGCTACTTGTGAACGATTGAGGAAAGACACTAAACCACCCATTGAGTGGATGTTTTCCTGAAATAGGTCCTCGATCTTACTGATCAACTTATAAATTAGATCGTCGGCTTTATCATGCTTAGATCTTCAATCATCTGAAGTAATTGCCATTAAAGCAATTTCTTCATGATCTAGTTCAAATTCATGTTGGTCAGACATATCATCAAACCGAGCAGAGAGAGCATTATCCCTTTTATATTAATCCTTACTAGGGCATATGTATTTCATGTATCCAAAACCTCGACACTTGAAACATTGCACATCTGCAAGATCCTCCTAATCCTTGTCAGGATTTAGTCTTAATACTGGTAAGGAATCTCTTCTCCTGAATCGCATGTCTCTTCTAGATCTGAGAAGATCCTTAAGTTGATGTGTAATCAGAGACAGTTCAGTTTCCACTTCTTCATTGTCAAGGTCTTCACACTCATCAGCTCATGACAATTTCAGTGGAGAGGAGGTGCACGGAGTGCTTACAGCTTCAAAAGCGATAAATTTCTTTTCATTTTTCGCTCATGATCGAATATCTTTAGCTTAGCAATCTTGTTATAGTTAAACCGTGAACTTTTTTGATGGCATGTTTCTTTGACTCGTATCTTGAGGGTAGTGACCTCAGAATTTTACACACCATGTCCCTTTCCGGAATAAATTTTCCTAAGGTGTGACAGGCATTCACTATCTCAGACAATTTGTGATTAAATTCTTCAAAGTTATCATCCTCAAGCATTCGAAGGTTTTCCCAGTCAGACATTAGGTTTTGAAGTCTAGTTTTTTTTTCTGATGAATTCCCTTCGAATACGGTCCTTAATCTAATCCAAACCTCTTGCGAGGTTTCACATGTGGCCACGTGATGGAAAAGATCAGGTGTTACTGCATGTATGATAACGTTGAGCCTATCATAGTTTTGTTTAGCGGCTAGAGTTTCCATCTCATCATAATCCGTTATGTCTTTGGGGACAGACTCACCCTCAACTTGGATAGTTGGTGGTGTGTATCATTTGTCGACATAAACCCAAGTTAGAAGGACATCAAAATTCCTACGATGATCGACAACAAAAATAATTTGAATCCATTTTTTTTTTTAATTAAGAAGGATAGATTAAAAAGGAAAAAAGTTATTTACAAAGTTTAGAGCCTGAAGCTCACCCTCTTAGCAACGTAATCAAAATTACAAACTAAGAACATCCTCCCAATGGAATAAAATCTGGTTTGTAGAGTAACCATGAAAAGTGTCTGTATCCGCGCTCCACAGAATGATAGTTTCCTTTACTTCTCGTATTAAATCGTCTGTAGATTTCATCTTATCACCATGAACTCTAGCGTTCCTCTGTTTCCAGATTACCCAAATGATAACAAAAGGAAGAACAACACCAATAACCCTGTGTTTTCCTCTAAACTTCATGTTCTTCCAAGATTGCAGCAGCGTGATAATGTTCTCTGGTAAGCAACCTGTTGCATTGATAAAAGACAGAAAAACGCACCAAATTGTATAAGCGTTGTCGCAATACAGAAAAAGATGGCTATCAGATTCCTCATCCCTGTTGCAATACAAACACCTCGTTGATGCTATGTTAACGCCTCTATTATGAAGCATTGCTCTCGTTGGGAGGGATTTATGCATTGCTGCCCACGTTACAAACTGTACTTTAGGGGAACTGCAGTATTCTTCCAGATATCTTCAAACCCTCTATCTTCCACACCGCCTGACAGTAATTCATAAGCTTATTTTGCTGAATAAATGCCTTCGAAACCATCATGAACTTCAGGATTGAGAGTAATATTTCTTAAGTCGTGATGAATCTCCAGTAAATCAATGCTCTCGGCGGGATCGAGTCTTCTTCTAAACGTGAAGGTCCATCTTTCTGGCTGATCAGTAGGGTGGAAGTCAGCTACAACTCCATTCTTCTGAGTACATAGTTTGAATAGTCTCGGGTATTTCTTTGCCAAAGTTATATTGCCCAGCCATTCATCGTGCCAGAAACTCACGCTTCTCCCATCGTTCACCTGCAAAGTACAAGAAAGAGAAAATTCTTTTTTTGCGTTAGCAATGTCGTGCCACATACTCCTCCCAATAGGGCTCGACAACTGTGAAACACAAACAAAAGCAGCATCTGCCTTAGTCTTCTCGCAAATAATTCTTCTCCAAAGTGCATTTGGTTCCTTGTAGTATCTCCAGTGCCACTTAGCTAAGAGGCATCTATTAAATCTTCTCAACAGTCTGATACCCAAACCACCTTTGCGTTTAGGTCTACATATCTTCTCCCACCCTACCCACGACATCTTGTTCACCTCATCAGTGGAACCCCATAAGAATCTCCTCATAATTAACTCCAATTTGTCCTCAACATTAACTGGCATGATGAATAAAGACATGAAATATATAGGTAGGCTTTCCAAGCAAGATTTTATGAGAGTTATCCTGCCCGCTTTATTAAGAAATTTCCTCTTCCAATGAGCCAACTTCTTCTTCATTATGTCCACAATAACCTCCCAAATAGCTTCATTCTTTCTTGAGGCACCTATAGGTATTCCCAAGTAAGTTCTTGGGAGAAAACCTATCTCACACCCCAGCTCCAAAGCAAGCTCATGAATTACATTATCGACACCAATACTAATCATGCAACTCTTATGAAGATTAATTAAGCTTCAGTCCAATAAGAACCTCAAACATGATAAGTATAATGTGTAACCATCTTACCTCTTCTAAGTTTGCATTTAAGAAGATTAAGGTGTCATCTGCAAATTGCAGATGTGAAATCATAGTGCCTCCTTCCATCACTTGAAAGCCAACAATCTTGTTGTCCCTTACAGCTAGATTAATAATCTTAGAAAGGACCTCAACAACAAGAAGAAAAAGAAATGGTGATAAAGGATCACCTTGCCTTACCCCTTTGCTAGGTTTAATTCTTTTAGTTGCAGCTCCATTTACAAGAATTGAGGATTGAGCCTCAGTAACACACCATCTAATCCACTGAATCCATTTGTCTCCAAAGCCACAACAAGTTAGAATAGCAAATAATGAATTCCAGTTCACGTTATCAAAAGCTTTTTCCATGTCAATCTTGCACAATATACCTTGATTTTGTTGCTTCAATCTACTATCAAAACACTCATTAGCAATGAGAATACCATCCAAGATTTGCTTGTTTTTAATAAAAGCACCTTGAGATTCAGAAATCAACGTAGGCATTACTATCTTCATCCTCTCAGCTAGAATCTTAGAGACCACCTTGTAGAAACTGCCAATTAGACTTAAGGGTCTAAAATCTTTTGGAGTTGCAGAATCTTCCTTCTTAGGTATTAGCTTAATGAAAGAAACATTTAATCTCCAATCAACTTTACCTTTGACATAAAGTTCATTCAGAGCGGCCATGAGATCTAATTTGATTACCTCCCAACAAAGTTTATAGAACTCAATAGTGAATCCATCTGGTCCAGGGGCTTTGTTTCTCCCACATAATTTGATAGCCTTCAACACCTCCTCTTCATCAAACTCTCTCTCAATCCATGATCCTTGAGTACTGTTAATTTTGTTGAAGCCTAAATTCTCAAAACTTGGAGAAACAGTGTTAGTCGCAGTAAAAAGATTAGTATAAAACTGCATTAGCTCATTCTTTATGACATCTTGATTAAAGACGTCGACACCATTTACCTCCAATTTTGTTATAAGCTGCCTCTTACCATTTGCATTAGCAATATAGTGAAAGTAATGAGTATTCTTATCACCCTCTTTGAAACCTCTCGCTTTAGCTCGTTGGAAAGCCATTCTAGCCCTTGTTATCTTCAAGCTACTAAGACTGACCTCAGCTTCTGCCCTCTCGACCAGCTGAGAATTAGACAAAACACTTTATTCTTCTAAGATGTTTAAGCTAGAGACCTTCTCTGTTAAGAGATTTTCCTTCCTTTTAACATCACCAAACGTTTGTCTAGCCCAATCTTTCAGAAAGAATTTCATTAAAAGGACAATAAATTCCATGTCGACCTATAAATATCCAATACTTGTTTCGTCGTTTGATTATTTGATTTTCGAATTATATAAATCTTGTATTTTCAATATTTTCTGATTATTGATGCAGTCGATCAGTCGTAAGTAAATCCTGACACCATTATAAAATAAAAAAAAATTTAAAAAAAAGTACAATCACAATGTAGGCAAAGCCCATTTTGAATTGTGCACTGCTTGAGGCTCTAATTTTTAGATAGCCCTTCTTCTCCACATTTTAAAATACAATCACATCAGACCGAAGAGGTAAGCCACAAAACACGTCTCACTAACAAAAATAGGAGGACATTTGAAGAACACAAAAACAATAGAAGATGTGGAGCACATAAATGCAGGCAACCGTCTCTGTGACTAATTAAGTCTAGGGACAATTAATAAATGGTCATACTTTAAAATTAACGTTTACAAAATAGTCATACTTTATATTAACCTTTACAAAACCATCACAATCCCATCCGAGTTAACTATTTTGCAAAAAAACGGTGATTTTTCTGCCTAACTTACCCTTCTTGTTAACTCAACCACACTTGATGAAACCCTGAACCCTGACCTAACCATGAACCCTGAACTAACCCTGCCTGAACCCTGAACTAACCCTGAACTGAACCCTGAAACCCTGCCTGAACCCTGAACTGAACCCTGAAACCCAGCCTGAAACCTGAACTGAACCCCAAGAACCAGAACCCCCCAGAACTGAATCCCCAGAACCCATACCCGAATCCCCAGAACCCATACCCGTAACCCAGAACCCAGAACCCGTAACCCGAACCCCGAACCCGGAACACCTGAATCTGAACCCCCTGTCTGCCCTGAATCTGAACCTCCACAACCACATGAACCACCCTGAAACAACAACCACCACCAACATAATCAAAATCACCACCAACATAATCAAAATCACCGCAATTAACATAATCAAAACCATTACCACCACCAATCAACATAATTAATATAATCAAACCCACCACTTAGTAGTAACAACACTTCAAATTACATAAATCACGGTTTCAGAAATTAGGGTTTCAGAAAGAAAAAAACCCAATTTTTTTCCAAACTAGGGTTTCGAAATAAATCCCTAAATTGATGAAGAAGGTTGAAATAATCATACCCAGATGTTTGGATACATGTTGTTGTTGTACATCAAGCTTCCTTCTCTGCTTTTCTCAAGTTTTCTTCACTGTTCTCGCGATTTATTAACCAAACAACTTCTTCTTCTCTATCGTTTTGAAAGAACATCACATAAGAGCCTTAACCAGTAAACCCACACACGAAATCGATCTCCAAATCACTCTCTGCAGTTTACATCGCCTCTTCCTCACTCAGTAGCCATTGTTCTTCAGAGAGTGATGAACCCTAAAACAACCTAACCCTAACCAATCGCCATTTTCTTCACAGAGAAGAGGAAAAAAAGAGAGAGTTGAGAAAGAGATAAGATCTGTAAGTTCACTCGATGAAGATCGCCATGGATGGACGCAAAGAGAACTCAGAGAAACGAAGAAGAAAAAGAAAGCGGAAAAAATGGGGAAGAAAGAAAAATCGATACTGTTATTAGTGGTAGGGGTTTAATCGTGGCCATTTATTTTAGGGATTTATATCCTACGGCTGGAGTTAATAGATCATTTTTGACCCGAGGGCAGTACTGTAAAATTGATAACCTGGTTAATAATTGAAGGGCAATTGCGATTTTTTCCAGGCGGATTTAACTGCCAGCTCACATTTAACGGGTGACTTAACCAATTTGTGACCATTTTGTAAATGGCTTGTATCAGTATGACTGATTTGTAAATCGGGTCATAATTGTATGACCTCCTTGTAATATTCCCTTAAGTCTATATTTAGTAAGAAACAAGATGGCAAATTAAGATTTTGTGGGTTCAATATCCCATGATCTCATCTACTTCTGGTATCATACGCTTATACTTATTAGAGTCTCATCGACGTGCTTAAATTCTAGCAGAGTACACTAATAATTAGACTCTGATGTTAAGTTAGGGCCACAGTTTCGTGAAAGTTCTTTTATTAGGCAGGATGTATAGTACATCTTACTTTATGGCACTATTCACCTGTTTAATTTGTTTCAGTGGGGATTGTAGAATTGCCCCACAATATGTCATTTCTTTTGCAAATATCTAGGTAGGGTTTCTACATCTATGGTTTTAACTTGAGTAACAACAACAGGTACCACAATCAAACGTGACAAGATTAAACGAGATAGCCCCTAACTACTAAGGTAGCATATTCATTTTCCTCCACAAGTTTACATTTAACCGCGTTTTTTGTCCGAGTAACGTAGCTGTTAATTTCTTCACGAAATCTATAAAGACTCTAAAAATATTGCATCTTTTGTTTCAAACTCAATTATCTTAACTCTCTCTTATCTGCACTTGCTCACTCTCATATATACACACAGTCACAGACACGCTTTGGATCATTAGTACTACATTAACTGATAATGAACTCTTATGAGAATTCCCTGTCACCCTCTTCATCGTCGTCAGGTACAGACCAAAGGTTGAATTCGTACAACAGCTTTGGATCAAACGGGAAATCACCATTGTCATCCTCAGTGCCAGACTCACCGCCGCAATTAGTTTCCCATAAGAAAAGAGCAGGAAGAAAGAAGTTCAAAGAAACTAGGCACCCAATTTACAGAGGAGTAAGAGAGAGGAAAAATGACAAATGGGTTTGTGAAGTTAGGGAACCAAACAATAGCAAATCAAGAATTTGGCTTGGAACCCATTCTAATCCTGAAATGGCAGCTAGAGCATATGATGTTGCTGCATTGGCTCTCCGAGGAACATCGGCCCCGTTGAACTTTGAGGATTCTTTGTGGCTTTTACCTCGTGCTAAGTCATCGTCTGTTAAAGATATTCAATCTGCTGTTGCTGAAGCCTCTCAATCTTTCCAACTTTCCGGTGAACCGTCATCCATGATGTCACAGAATTTTGCTTCTAGGCAACAATTATCCAGACGGGTGGAAAATAATGTTGATGAAGTTCAAGCAAGTTCTTCGACGTTTTTGGATGAAGAAGCGTTATATAATATGCCGTCATTAATCGCCAGCATGGCAGAAGGGATGCTACTTGACCCACCACAAGAAGGTTACTTTCTCGACGACGAGGAAAACAGTATGGACTGCAGTTTGTGGAGTGACTAGACTATTTATTTTATTTTTAACGTGTTTTTAAAATGAAAGGAAGTTTTGTCCGAGAAAACTAGGCCAAGAAAAAGAAAATTCATTAACTTTGGTGCGAGCAAGTTCTGATCAACTCAACTGTTAGACACTTATAGGCAGGGTTGAATCTGGAGTGTCTTAATTATATCTTGTGGCTGGGATTTGTTAAGGTTTTATTTTTATGAATCCTACTACAGAGAAAATATTGAATCTCTGTAGCAATTTTAATCAAGGGGAACAAGGTTTTATGTCTCTCTCTCTTATATGGTAATGGTATGTATAAGGTAGTCACATTTTCAAATGGATTCACCAACATGTCCTTTGTAACGAATTTTCCATCCATTGACTGTTAAGTCGGAGTTAAGTTAGACGTGTCCCACCATAAATGGTTAAATAATGAGTTCAAACCACCTCTCTATCCTTCACTTTTATATTTATCTAAATAATCTTAGTTAAATTCGGAAATGGTTGAAGTGTGAGGTAAGGTTCATATGGGGTAATTTCACACTGGTTCCGGTTTAGGTGGGTTCAGATTGGAGTTCAGGTGGAGTTCAGATTGAGCCATTGAGGTTCATATGTGGTTCAGATTGGGGTTAAGGTGGGGTTCGGGTGGGGTTCATGTTGGGGTTTATAAAGGGTTTAGATTGGGGTCCGGTTAAGTTAACTAGGCATGAGTTAAGTTTGAAGAGTAAGTTAGAAAGATTCTATGGGTAAGTTAGGATGACGTCGCACCGTTTTTTGGATAAAACAATTTTTTGGATAAAACAATTTCGGATGAAAAAGTTAACAGAAAACATAGGTGGATGATTCTATTTAAAGATAGGACACTATGGTAAATAATATATTATGGGAGGAACATATCAGAAAACCCTTTAATCAATGTCATAGATATTTGTTGTTGGTATATTTCTTCTTTTCGAAAATGCTTTTCGCCCCGCCTCTCTCCACCAAAAACTCTCCCCCGCCTACGTGTCACTTTATAACTGGACCAAAATTAAACACGGGACCCCCCTGCTGCTCCACTGTTGGATGAAGGAGAAATTTTGGTGGCTGATATTCAGCCACATAGGGGTGGAAAAGCAGGGGAAGAAAGGCGGGGGCCTGTAGCAGCTTCGTCTTCTTTCGATTATTGCCTTTGCTAGCTAATCAAATCAACAGCTTTTTGGGGACTTGAATACAAAATTTTGAACAGACTATACTTTTGTACTATACTTGTCTGTTTCCTTTCATATTAATTTCATTTTATTTTTGTTTGTTTTCTAGATACGTTTTAGATTTATGTCTCAAATATGCGGCGAGTGGGAACGCAAGCTCGTTTTGAGGGACTTGTGGACTCAATTTGTTAGCTTTTTTTTTAATTAGAAAACAGGGGAGACCCCTGAAGTTACAGGATATTACAATCATCATCAAACATAACCTGCTGACAGTTAATAAGGTTCAAAAAGTCATTGCCCTCCCAGGAACTAGTTACACCTTCCGTTAGACTAACATACGCT
>JAJJMA010048395.1:0-14329 GCA_023529015.1 Papaver nudicaule | reverse complement strand
TGTGCGGGCCAATACTGACTTTGCCCCAGTCAAGTATTGCAAAGGCTGGTAGGTCCCGTGCGGGCCAATACTGACTTTGCCCCAGTCAGGTATTGCAAAGGCTGATAGGTCCCGTGCGGGCCAATACTGACTTTGCCCCAGTCAAGTATTGTAAAGGCTGGTAGGTCCCGTGCTGGCCAATACTGACTTTGCCCCAGTCAGGTATTGCAAAGGCTGGTAGGTCCCGTGCGGGCCAATACTGACTTTGCCCTAGTTAGGTATTGCAAAGGCTGGTAGGTCCCGTGCGGGCCAATATTGACTTGTGAACTTCAATCTGACTTTGGCGCTCTTTGATATGGTGTAATGTTTGTTTAAGTGTTTGCCCAGTCATAATGATTGCTAAGCTTGGCCAAAGGGAAGCGAAATCATATATGGGGTGTTTCCCTACCCGGATCTTGGCTCCTTTTGGGTAGGGATCTGTGTTGTACGTTAGGCATCTCTTTTTATCGATTAGAACTTTTGGTCTTACACTTATTGACACTTACGAGGTTAATCTGGAGAAATTACACATGGCGTGTTTTTACCCGTTCATACATTTGCTGGATACTCTTATCAAAATGTTGGTTTTGACGGTATCGCGATGATTTTGGGCCTTGTAGGCCTCTTTTTAATTAGTATCATGATTGACGCCAATTTTGACACATTGATTTAACGTGGTTCGGTACCGAAATACCTACGTCCACGGGTGATAACTATGCACTATCTTTATTTATTCATTTTATTTACATACAAATAGTTATTTTTGTTGATGCTAAGCCGGATTTTTGCTTGGCAACTCGGTGACGCTATATACACGCTTTTTAGGTTGACGCAGCTTTTATAATATTCGAACTAGTACTTGATATTTGAGGTCTGCAACTCCCCTCCAGAGATAGATACACGGGTGATGGAAATCCATATCTTCTTCTGGCTGCTGTGCGTAAACCTGCGCTTCTTGAAATTCTAAAGTGCTGTAATATTCAGGAAATGAGGTCCGCGATTCCTCTCAGAGATAGACACATTCAACAGCCTAAGCCTTTATCTTCTTCTGTCCACGGTGCGCGTCTCTGCGCTTCTTGTCTTTCGAAACTATTAAGGGTAATACAGTTTCAAATATGTCGCGTTCCATAGATGACGTAATGTCTGCCCTTTCATGTTTTTCAGAACATATGATCCTTTTCCGGCTATATCATGGATGATGTAAGGTCCTCCCCAAGTGGGAGCAAATTTCCCTGCTTGTTTCTCCTTCTGGTACGCGGGGATAACCCTTAGAACGTACTGCCCCACCACGAAATTTCGAGACCTAGATTTTTTGTTGTACTCTCTAGCTAACCTTTGCTGATAATTCTCCATGCGCTGCAACGCGACTTCTCTTCTTTCTTCTAGATCGTCTAGCTTTTGTAACATCAAGTCTGAATTAAGTCCTTTCTCCCATGCTTCACTTCTTGTGGTGGGGAGTATAACCTCCGTAGGGATTACCGCTTCAGCTCCGAATGTGAGTAAGAATGGTGTTTCTCCAGTTGCCTCTCTTCTTGTAGTACGGTATGCCCATAGGGTGTTGTGTAACTGTTCGCACCAGGCTCCTTTCTTAGGCCCCAAAGTTCTTTTCAAGTTTAGAGCAATGGTTTTGTTCGTGATTTCCGCCTGTCCATTGCTTTGAGGATAAATGGGGGTAGACTTTAGCTGTGCTATTTTGAAGAGTTCAAAAAGTTCATCCACGTGCGCTCCAGATAATTGTGCTCCATTGTCTGAGACTATTGCCGCGGGGATTCCAAATCTACAGATTATATTTTCGAAAATGAATGTGAAGACGTCAATGTTTCTGATATTAGCCAGAGCTTTCGCTTCTACCCATTTTGTGAAGTAATCCGTAGCCACTATTAGATATCTTCTTTTCTTGGTCCTCATTACGAGAGGACCAACTATGTCTATCCCCCACTTCGCGAATGGCCAAGGGCTAAGTACAGAATTCAATGTAGTGGCGGGAGCTCGGATTCTTCGTGCATATCGTTGACATTCTTCACACCTTTTAGACATGTTGGCGGCGTCATTGTTCATGTATGGCCAATAGTACCCTTGCATCCTTGCTTTGTGCGCGAGGGATCTTCCCGCGCTGTGATTTCCTGCGTCTCCATAGTGTATGGCAATCAGCACTTGGTGACCTTCTTTTCTGGATAAACATCTGAAAAGCGGCCCTGAGAATGACTTTTTGTACAAAACTCCTTCTCGCAACTCATAATTTCCCGCCTTTGACTCAATTTTTCTTTCTTGCAAGTAATTTGACGGCCTTAACCCTTTTTCCAGCAATTTGCGAATCGGGATTCTCCAGTCTTTTTCCTCGTCAATCATCATTTCTCGGTCCTTTTCTGCTTTCTCGACGAGGTCCTCCATGGTAGCTTTATCTTCCAAATCTTCCTCTGGAGATATTTGCCCTTGGTCCGTGACCATGATTCCTTTTTAACTTGATAAAGGGTTCATATATTCTTCCTATTTTGATGGCATCTGCAGTCGGGTCTTTCATCATTGAGGATAAGAATGCCAAGGCGTCCGCATGACGGTTATCCTTTCTACACAAATGTCGAAAGATAATCTTCTCGATCCTGGAGGCGAGACTCTGAGCCAAGGCCATGTAAGCCATCATATTCTCATCTATAGTTTGATATTCTAGCTCAATTTGTCGGATGACGAGCTGTGAATCACTCGTCAATCGCACATCATCGATGTCCATTTCTATGATCAACCGTAACGCATGTATCACGGCCTCGTATTCGACTATATTGTTCGTGTGCTCTTCAAATTCTAGCCTAAATGAATGGACTATACGATCCCCAGAAGGCGAGGTAATGACAATGCCTATTCCCGCTCCCTCTTTATTCCTGGATCCGTCAACGAAAACTTCCCATCTTTTAGAGTTGGAAGGAACCAGAATACTGTTTGGATCCTCAATATCTTCTTCAAAGCCAGGTATCGCATCCACTCCGTCGTCATTGTCCAAGGGCAAATCCGCCAAGAAGTCTGCGAGCACTTGAGACTTTCTCGCCGTACGGGATTCATATATGATCTTGTGTTGCCCTAACTGTGCGTTCCATTTGGCTATTCTTCCCACCGCCTCTGTGTTTCCGAGCACGGCTCCCAGTGGAGCTTTAGTGATCACGCGAATGTAGTGCGCATCAAAGTAAGTTCTCAACTTCTGACTTGCATGGACTAGAGCCAAAATAAGTTGTTCTAATTTGGTGTAGTTTCTTTCTGCAGAAGACAAAGTTTTGCTGACGTAATAGACTGGTTGTTCTTCCTTCAAGTTGGTTCGGACCAAGACGGCACTCACCGCGCTGCTCGTAGCTGCAATATACAAGGCCAACACTTCATCCCGCTCGGGCTTTTGAAGAATTGGTATGGCCGCCAGGTACTCTTTTATCTTTTGAAATGCTTCTTCGCACGAATCCGTCCACGCAAATTTGCTTTTCTTTTTTAATATATTGAAGAATGGTTTGCATTTGTCTGACGATCTCGCAATGAACCTTCCTAGTGCCGCAAGGCTCCCATTGAGCTTTTGGACTTCCTTCAGCTTGCGCGGTGACGGCATATCCACGATTGCTTGAATTTTAGCTGGATCCACCTCGATTCCTCTTTTCGTAACCAAATATCCTAAGAATTTGCCTGACGTAACTCCAAAAGTGCATTTTTCCGGATTTACTTTCATGTGACACTCCCTCATGGCCTGAAAAATTTCCCTCAGATCTTCTAGGTGACTGCCCGCCTTCTTGCTTTTGACTAGCATATCATCCACGTACACTTCCAGATTACGTCCAATCCATGGTTCAAAAATTTTGTTTACCAGTCTCTGATATGTTGCCCCCGCGTTTCTTAATCCAAACGGCATCCTGATGTAACAATACAACCCCCTCGGAGTGAAGAAAGCAGTGTGCTCTTGATCCTTAGGTGCTAATGCAATTTGATTGTACCCGGAGTATCCGTCCATGAATGATAACAACTCGTGTCCCGCGGTCGCGTCTACCAGTTGGTCTATGCTAGGCAGTGGATAACTATCTTTTGGGCACGCCTTGTTAAGGTTAGAAAAATCTATGCAGATCCGCACGCCTCCATTCTTTTTTGGTACGACTACCATGTTCGAAATCCACGTTGGGTACTTGACTTCTCTGATGAATCCTGCTTCCAAAAGTTTCTTCAACTCTTGCTCCACTGCATGCTGGTAATCTGGTGATATCTTCCGCAACCTTTGTCTAAACGGCTGCGCCCCTGGTTCGATCTTTAACTCGTGCTCCACTACCTTTGGGTCTATGCCGGGCATATCCCCCATTTTCCATGTGAAAATGTCAGCATACTCAATTAGTAATTTGTGAAGTGCGTTTTCCTGCTCTTGTTCCATTAATGTCCCAACTTTTATCATCCTTGGAGATTCAGGCGTGCTTATGTTTACCTTAGTAGGCTCCACCGCGGAAAAAAGCGGTTCTGCGGCTCCCATGAGGGGAGCCTTCTTTAATTGCTATTTCGCGTGCGCTTTCCCCTTTACTGCTTTCATTGCTTTTATCTCATCAGGAGTCATGCCGGGACAAGAAGTGCTCGTGCTTCCGTTGAATTTTGGTGTGGTAGCAAGGATTTCATTTGCTATGTCCGTAAGATGTTGCTCAATTGCCAAGTTTTTGTTTCTCTCTGCTTCTCTCCATGGACTCGCCATTTCGTACGCAGGATCTGTATGCACGTGCATTAAGCTTTTTCCTTTTGACTCCTCGAGATAATCATTAATGACTAGATTCTTGTTTTCTTCCTTGCAAGCTTTCCTGGTGTTTCGCTCCGCACGCTCCGCATTCATTCCTGATCTCCTTTGATTTGCATTTCTCCTTGGTCTGTGGGAAAGCTTAGGTACTGATGATATGATGATGCAACTCCTTTTAGTTGATGAACCCACAATCTCCCTATTATGGCATTGTAAGGCGAAGGCGCGTCCACGATGCTATAACTTGTATTGACCGTCAGGGGACCCACTTTTACCTCCAATACAATTTCTCCTTTAGGCTTTGAAATGGATCCGTTGAAACCGTAAATAGTGTATCGTGAAGGGGATAACTGCTCATCCTTGAGATTCATTTTCAGGAACGCATTATAAAACATCACGTTCAGGGAACTCCCGCTATCAATCAAGATTTTCTTCACGTTCCACCCGGCAACAGGAAGAGTCAAAACCAGGGGGTCATTGTGTACCTCCACATCCTGATCAACATCTGCTGCTGAGAAACTTAAAGGTGTAGCCATCCATCCTTCCCACTGCTCCGTGGCTTCTCCATTCATACTGAAAACCTCATGACTCTCCATTCGCTTCCTGAGTCGCTGGTTTATACCTTCCACGAGTGTTGAAGGCCGTGATTCTGAATGTGTGATCATTGTAACTACCTGGTCATTTGGCGGAATTACGACCGTCTTGTTTCGTTGGTTACGCTGTTGCTGGTACACGTACTGCCCTAGGTCTCCTGTGTCCACCAATCCCTGTATGTAATCTTTTAAAGTCTTGCAATCCTCGGTGTGATGCCCTTTGAACTCGTGATATTCACATAAGTCTTTGTGGTTTTCATTCCGGGATGCTTGTTGTCCTCTTGACCATGGCCACTTCATGTCCTCACGAGATTTCAAAGTTCGTAAAATTTGCGACACACTTGTGTTCAGCTTTGTGTAGACAGAATCATTGAAATTGTAGCTCTTTTTTCCTGTTCCCGGCTTTAGGCGCTTGTTCTCGTATTGCCTTGCTCCGTCATGCGCTCTCTTCTCTGTGGGCACGGGTTCCACCGAATTGGTACGATGTGTACTTCCTTGCCCTTGCGAAGACCTGTGATTGCTCCTTTGTCGATCTGTGGATCGATGTGATTGACTCCGCGGGTTGTCTCTTTGAATCTCATGCAATCGCACATGCTTCTCTAGGATGATACGCAATGCTCCTTCGGTCTGTGGATCTGATCCGTGTATCTCAACGAAGAGTGCGCAGTGCCTATCCAATCCCCAAGTAAAACCGCTGATTTTCGCCTCATCGCTCACGTTCCCTATCTCTTGGCAGATCTTTGTCCATCTTCTCTCATAGTCTCTGTAACTTTCCCCAGACTTAAAAATTAATCCGTGAAGCTTATCAGTCCCTGTTTTCAAGGCTTTGTTATACATGTATTGTCCCACGAACTTGGTGGCCAGCTCAGCATACGATCTGATGGAATTTGGAGTCAAGTTGTCGTACCATTGGAGTGCGACTCCCTTTAGACTGGACGGGAAATACCTGCACATTACCACATTATTCCTTACCCACGGTGGCATAACCCGTGCATAGTACCTCAAATGTTGAGCGGGATCCTTGGTTCCGTCGTAGCATGTGAAAGTCGGCAGTGAACACTTCCTAGAGATCCTAGTCAGCGCTAGCCTGGGAACGAGGGGTGTTGTCTGTGCATCGTGCATTGCCACTTCCAATCTGTTTCCTCCTTGGTGCGCTCTGATTGCTCTTAGTTCAGCTCTCATTTCTTCTAGCTCATCTCGGTATTGACGTTCATGATTATTGGGTACGGCATCATAGTTAGCTGGTCTGTTCATTGCGTGCATTTTATTACCGCAATCATCCTCGTACTCGTCCTCACCATAATCTCCTGCCATGTCGTCCTACGCGGATTGATTTCCTACTTCATAGTCGTAATCCACACCTCCTGGGAAATTTTTATCGTACGGTATGACTGGTGGTCGGACTCTTTGCTGGGGATGCATGATCATTCTTCTTTCCGTATTATTTTGATGTCGGATGTTCTGCGAGCCTTCCTCTCGTGCGGGACTTCTTGGAAGTTGATATTGTATGGGTTGCACCTGCTGTGCTCTTGCCAAGATCACGGCTTTGCCCCGTAGCTCCTCATTTTCCCGTGCTAGAATTGCCATCGCGTCTGCTAGCAGTTTCCGTTCCCTTTGAGCTGCTTTTAGTTCTGCCGCCAATAGTATGGATGCGTTTGACTGAGGAGATGGCTCCAAGCGCTGGATTGTCTCATGCGGATGGAAAAATTCTGCTTCTAACTCTTCTTCAACAGAATCATCCTCACTGGCCTCGATGTCAATATGTGGATTTTCACGCTCTACCCTCTCAGGCTGCATGTTGGGATTTTGGGTTGGTGATAACACTCCACTTCCGGGAAGTTGGTATGGTAACTGCAGGCGAGAGGATCTTCCTAGTTCACCTGGTGCCAATCCATATTGATGAAGGTGTCCAGTCTGCTTCTGCGCGTGTTCTTTGGCGACTTGACAGCTCTCGGTCGTGTGCCCCTTTATTCTGTGGTACTCGCAGTAGTCCTCTTGAGTTGTTCCTCCTATCTTGCCTTTGTTCTTCTCTATCATTGTCTTTGATGCTGCCTCTGCTGCAAGTTTTGATGCAACCTTCTGTGCTTCAACCACAGCGCTCCTGTCCACAATCTCTTTGTGTGCAGCAGCTGCTTGCGCTTTTTGTTGTTGTTCATAAACCTTCTTCTTTGCTATAGCAACCATTTCCGCCGTAGCTTCCGCTGCGGCCTTTGATGCTTCTTTGGATGCTACAACTGCTCTCAGGTCAGCTCCTGTAACCGTGCTCGCCTTTGTAGCTGCGACCGTACGGTTTGCTTCTTGTTCCATGGCGACTTTCTGCGCACTCCGCGTTCTTACTGTGGGTATAGGATTCTTTGGCTTTGGGGGCTCTTTGAGCAAGTCCATGTCCTGCAACGGAACAAACAATAGAAAAACCCAGTAGATTTTTACGAAGAATTTGTTAGTTAAATCATTAATATAAACCCATCCTTCTTCCGGATTTGCTTCTTCATTCCTTTCCCGTCATATCGTGCCACTGGTGCTATAGCGTAAGCTCAGGACAAGATAAAAGCATAAACATTTCATTATAAGTAATAACAATTTATATATTTTCAACGCTATTACTTGCTCTCTTAGTGAGAAAAATCATTTTGTTAATTTTGTTTTGAGAACACAAAGTCACTAGGAAAAGACTAATTCTTTTACCGATACATTATGTCCTTGTTTCTAGCGCCAAACTGTGAGCGCAAAAATCTATTTGCTTAGATCAAGAGCTCACAATCAATATCGCAGCATACATGTGAGTGCGACACAATAATGATATCCTAAGATATAACCTTGAAGAAAACCATTACCCGTGATCATATGATTCATGATACCAGTAATGGTTAACATATGTACTCTTATAATACGTAAACATTGGGTAAATCCCGCACGGGATGCATGATAGCGGGATTAACATGCTTGCCTGGAGATAACGATTAAAAGTGCTAAGATAGATGACAGACATACTAATGCATACATGAGATCAAGACATATATGACTTAGACTTGACATACAATAATATTAGTGTAAAAGCTTCTCCTCTCATAAATGAGATTCATTGAAGATATAAAAGTTGTATTTGAGTGGTTAATCGGACTTACAATGGTGTATTTCTAGTTTCTCTAAGTTAGGATTAGATTTATGAATAAAACCTCTCTCCTCACTTCTCTCCTATTTTTGTCGACCCCCTCTTCATTCAGAGGAGCCCTATATTTATAGAACTTGTAACATATTTACTGTTCACAGATTAGCCCGCACGGTTCTTTACTATACGGGTATACGGGTTTGTGTCTGTTCACGTCATTCTCGTACGGATTTTAGAGCACGCGCTCTCTCTCAGAATAATGCTTGGCTGAGGTCGCGCCACGTCGTGACCGTACACAGATCCGTTGCATGTATTGTAACTGCCACGTCTCACTGTTCTCTGCATGACCGCCACGTCCCAACTGCTCCCTGCATGACTGCCACGTGTATACATCATCCCGACCGTTGATTTTGAATTAACTCGAGATTTGATAAAGTAGCATAGGCTTTTCCATGGTGCTCCCTGTTGTATCGTTTTTAAGTTACTCCCATCTTCAGATCTTGCCACGTGTAGCATGTCAAATGTGCTATTACAAGCATAGTGGTGACGATTACTGATTATTGATTAATTCTCATTAATGAAATCAAACATAAAAGCGTGGAATTCATTAATAGCATTCAACGAGAGAGGAGTTACAAAATCAAAGACGAAGTTCAGTTGCCATTTCTTCCTTCTTCTTCATCGTTTTCCCATTCTTTCCATATAGTGGTGAAGAAGATTACTAATTCTGGAGATATAAGGATTAACCATGTCATGATGCGACTAAATGTGACTAGAACAAATTTGATGATTTCACCGCCACAAAAATATAAAAGTAAGACAAATTGAATGCATCACAACAACAATCGAAGTCCATATCCAAGCAGCAACATCGCACAAGATAAGGTCACATTATGCAACAATAACAACAATCCAAAAACCCATGCCGTCACGACACGGGCCATCCCCTAGTTTTTACTATGGAAGGATGGTATTACTCTTGATATTGTGGAGTACTTACAAAATTTCATAGTATGCAGTGTTAATTTTGATGCAAGGGAAGAAAAAACTTTGCTAATCTGTATGTATGGTGCTCTTAGCAATGAAGTTATTGAGAACCAATGGAGGTACTTATCCAGACTTACAGGGCAATTCAGAGGTGCTTGGGTGGTCATTGGTGACTTAAATTTCATAACTAAGAAGGAGGATAAACTAGGAGGTAATGTACCATCACAAACTGAACTTGATAGAGTTAATGATCACCTTGATTTTCTAGGACTGCATGATATACCATTTATAGGTGTTTTAGGGGTAAAACAATAAAGAGAATCTGAGGGGTAAGGTGTGAAGTGTGATGATGTAATAAAATATTGTAATGGTATTCGAGAGGTCAAGATCGAACAAGACTCGCCTAAACCAAGAAATGGCCGTTCGAGTATTGCTTCAGTTACAAGAAGAGGAAATAGGGTTGGTTTCAGGGAGGGAAGCAGAGAAAGATGAGATCAGAGAATTGCTATGATTTTCTGTGATGTTGTGATTGATATTGCTAAAAGAATGGGTATTCAGTTCTCACTAGATATTAAATGCTGAATGAGAAGAGTTAATCAATTATCGATGAGATTGACTGATTAGACTTGCACTGAATTAAACTGTTTGTTCTTGCTGAACTTGTCTGTTTTCCAAACTGGTCGAGTGACCTATTTATAGCAATAGCAATCCTAACTGATCTCGTAAGAAGTGGAAGAAGTGGAAGAGTGGGAGTGAGGAGTGAGTGGGGTCAGTTGTTAAGAGTCTTGTGCCTAATAATAGGGAAGACTAACAACCCACTACCTTATCCCATCTTTCCAGCAACATTCACTCGACTTAGTATCTTTCCCGTTGAGTGATTGAGCCGTTGCAATCACACGTGTCGTATACCGCCAAACCAAAACCCTAAAGAATATCCCCCCATGTAACTAATCTTTCTTCTCGTAAGATTTGTTGGATATTTGTTAAGTCAAAGATGACTAGGTGCAAGTTGTACCAGTTACTGGTAAACTCAGGACTTTGCAGTAAAATAGAGTTAAGCGATAAGCCCGTGTATCTCTTTTAGATTTGGTCTAAGGATTGAGCCAGGCAATCGCCATTTAAACCAATGAGATAAGTCTAAGGATTGAGCTATGAAACCGCTCATTTAGACTGAGAGGATTTCAGCAACTCTCTGTGGCAATAATCAAGTGTATACGACTTTCGATTTGCCATAAATATGAAAAATTGGCTTGTGGCATGTAATGCACCAATTCTCTGAGTAATGAAGACATATGAATGTCAAAAATAATATAAGTCATAGCCATGAGCCATGATTAGGATTTATAGCACTGATTATAGAAGCAAGTCTATAATCAGGAAAAACAGACGAGTGATGCTAACACAGCGTAGCCATCATCAAGAATGCATAAGCATTTCCAATCCAAGACCTAAAGATAGGATACATGAATTATAATAAGCTATGTTACATAGCGTAATAATCATATTAGGAAGTTAAACATGGGATGTACAAGGATGTGCCATAACATTACGTCATAATCAGATTTCTGAACAATTTGCATGTCATCCACCATTAAAATCACCCAGGCCAGCCTATATTCGATAAAATTCCGAATTTTTAGTATGTTATAGGGAACTCACAGAGGAAAAATTTTTGTGAAGGAAGCCCCCCCCCTAATTGTTCAATAAAGTCCATAATCATCTAGGACTTGGATCAGTGGGACCCATAAGTAGAGGGGAGGCTAGGGAAAGATATACTCTAGCTCTAAGAGGGCAAGAATAGCCGTGAGAGAGAGGATGATCATGGACCTCCATGAGTACAAGCGAGAGAAAGCCGTAAGGCCTCCACAAATTAAGCTAAGCATGGTCATGATGCCTCCAATATTTGGCCAAGGCACGACCTTGGGCCTCCAAGAGTTTGGCCAAGGCATGGCCATGGGGCTTCAAAGAGTAAGCTAGGGCATGGCCATGGGTATCCAAGAGATTAGGCGAGGGGATGCCGTGGGCATCCAAAACTAAGCAAAGGGAAATGCGTGGGCACCCAAAGACCAAGCAAGAGAGATACGTGGGCATCCAAAGCTAAGGCAAGGAGGATGCTTGGACACCCAAAGATTAGGCAAGAGGGATGCGTGAGCATCCAAAAGATTAGGCAAGGGGGATGCGTGAGGCCCCCAAGAAGTTAAGCAAGAGTGATGTTGTGGGCATCCAAAAGCTAAGGCAAGGAGGATGCGTGGACACCCAAAAACCAAGGCAAGCTATAGACATGGATACCCAAAGACTAAAGGCAAGTGAAAAAGGAGGGGTACCGAAATACTACCAACTTTTCGTTTTGGCTCGTGAGTCTTATGGTTAAAGTCTGGACGATCTCAAAAATCAATATCCAAACCTCTAACTGGAGTTGTTAGACCTCGACAAAGAGTACTTCGGAGTCAACTCGACAGTTAGGCAATAACGTACTACTTGGTACTTTAATTATACAATCAGAGATATAATGCGGAAAGTAAAAGCACACAAGACACCAGGGATTTCTTTAACGAGGAATCTGCCTTGCAGAAAAACCTCGGGACCTCGTCCAGTTTGAACACCGCCCAGTACAAACTGACTACAAACACTAGCCTACTATAAGACTTCGGTCGGGGATGTAGCAGAGACCAACTCAAGCCCTCCAAGCGAATTGGCTATTGTCGCCTTCCTTACGTCTCTGGATCCCCCACAGATCGTCACGCACTTGATTCCCCCAGATGACGTCCTTTACAGGCCTAGGAGTTGCTTTGACCGATGTCAAAGGCTTGTGTCAGCAATACTGGCTTTTCAACCAAACTGTTGACGTATGGTGTAACTGTCCTCTATCAGTTTACCACACACAAGATGACTTCCTTCGGATTGTTAAATCCAGGTCATACGGAAATCTACTTCACAAATCGGGGCTGACACGCAAACCAAGTAAGCAATGCCCAATTCGTATCTACCTCAGTTATACACGAAGAACCACTTAAGGAACTTGTATAACTTGAGCTAACTAGGTCTTACAACACTGAGTGCAGCCGTGCGTTGCTACCTTTCCAACCTTTACGTAACTTAACTAGTTCTTGAATAGCCGTATAACAGAAGAGACGGACTTTAGAATAGACAAGAACTAAGATAGGTTACTGAGGTTACAGGTTAATCTGATCAACCACAAAGGGATCAATCTACCTGTGCTTCCCAACTCTCAAGAGAAGTCTTTATAGTCGTAGGGAGTTCCCAGAGGAGTTGCAACCTATAGAGGATGACTATACCACAACAAGCATTCACCGAAGAGAAAAGAGTTTACGCTATCTTCCCTAAGGACCTTCACGTATGCTTGATGCTTGCGGTATTTGTCCATAGACACCTCTATTTATAGCACTCAATAAGATAGGTTGCTTTGGAATAAAGCAATCAATTACTTGTGCCACAAGTTAGGGAAACCCTAAAGTTGATAACCAAGTAATAAGAGATTAATCTCAATTGGAATTCTTTTTAGAATTATCTGCCAAGTGTTTTGTTAGCTCAAAAACACTTCAAGATAGAAATCCAACAGACCAGAGATAATCTTATCTTATTGACTCATTGAGGATCGTTAGATGGAACACAAAAGGTATTTATGTTTTACACAAGTCCATCTAAGAGATTAGCAGTTTTGGAATTTGACTCAGAGTGAAATTCTAGGAGAATATTCACTAAATCCGACACCAACAAGATGACCACCGTCAGGTTCACGTACTGGTACGTGAACAAAATAACCATCTCGGACTCAGGAACTTTCCGAGTGTCTGGTACGCAAACCGGTTCGGGAACCGTGCGCCTGTCAGATTTCGTCAAATCTGGATTCCGCTGGAAGTACTGGGCTGAGCCAGAACTTAGACGAGAACGTCCTCAGCTGTGATCCATGGACTCTTTGCTCAAGAGTACTCCTTTAGATTCATCCATATCCAATTAAAAGTTTGCAAGCAAACCATTGCAATGGACACATGGCACCGAATCTTTCTCATACATTCTTGTACTCACAGTATTTGTGGGATCAAACACTGGTCATGACACAAGGCCACGTTACACAAGAATACGATCTCAATCGCTATTATCACTACTAAAGTAGTCGACTATATTTCGAAAGAATAGATGAAGTAGAAATAGAAGAATATCCATAAAGTCATAACTCCTACTAACCTTTTATCGATGAAGAATAATTGATGTCTTCTTTGTCTTCACAGTCTTCGTCTTCAAGGTCTCTACTACTTTGTCTATATCCCAATTCCGAAATCTAAACTCTAGTAGGCTAAATCAAGAATTGACTTTTGACACCTAAAACTGACAACTAGCTTGACATACCAACGCTAGTGGGTTTGACCGGACAATGCCCTAACAATCTCCCCCTTTGTCAATTTTAGTGACAAAATCAATTTACATATTGATTTTTTTTTTTTTTTTTTATGAAGTACTAACCAGATGTAGTTCTTGATTTCTTGAATTCTTAACTTCTCCTTTGAGTCTTGATGTGTTCGTTAAACTCTTGTTGATGAATCCGTAGTCAGCAGTCACAACATATCCAGCTCAAACAACCATAAAGGTACGCTTAAGCTTACGTGGGTTTGGTATGCTCATCCCACATGTTGTTTGTGCGTAAGAGTAAGAATCTGAGCAAACTTTGAAGTTGGTCTATCAGAACTTCTAAAGTGATTCTACTCATTCTTGATACGAAGCTAACTCAGCTTTAATTACTCCCCCTTACTTGATACTTTGTGAAAAGCACAACAAGTAAGCACATGATGTTCCCCCTATGGTTATGCACGGAATGCAACATCAACCACAAGAACAAGAACCATATGTATTCTCCCCCTATTTGTCACA
>JAJJMA010048382.1:0-24685 GCA_023529015.1 Papaver nudicaule | reverse complement strand
TTGGGAGGCAATTATGGAGAAGTGAAAATCATAAGGTTCAAACGAAGTGGTGAATATTCTGAAAGGTATGATGAACAGGATAACATCCTGAACCTTTTACATAATTCTTCAAAAGTTTGGCATTGTTGCTCAATACACAAGTCCAAATTATCATTGGCATAAATGTGGATAGAAAAAGGCGAAATCATACTCTTGTGTAAATGGTTAAAGGCATTAAATTTCATGCACAATTACCTGTACGTTTGTGGATGTTTGATCTTCATACAACTGTGTAGTTTAAATAGTTTTCTGAGCAAAACAGTTTCAAAGACACTCTTTGAATTGTAGAATGGCTGGAAACCTAGTTTAAAACACCTATAAGTTAAGGTTGTTCAGTTTTGATGAAGATTTACGTTCTTTAATAATAGAATTGGATTTGAAGACTAATAATGGTTCAATGGTTTTCCTGAATAATCCAAAGGGTTGTTTAACCATAGTATGATATTTATTGAAATCGAAAATGTGAATTCATTACAGATGGCATAATTTGTGGGAGTGTATGGATATTGTGAATCTTCTCATTGACGAATCGTTGGATAATGAAAGACCACAAATTACTGGTCCACTGCTCCATAATGAAATTACTGTCAATAAAGAAATTGTTGACAACCACAAGAACCAGCTTATTAAGATCTCTTAGAGATCGCAAGAAAGTTATTCATTACGTTTCACTGGTTTGTTTACCAGAATTCGATTTTGATGAAATTCGGTTTTTTGATTCACAAGGTATTACGAGTTATAATTTTGATTAATGAATTGATGCTGTGAGAGTTGAAATCAATAGTTTAACGTGAAGTTTGGTATTTTGTTTAAATTGCTGGAAGGACATATATCAGTTGTGTGTAAGTGAGTCTTTCAGACTTAGCACGACTGTATTAGCAATGATAAACAATATAAAGCTAGACTTTTAGCCAGAAATTTTACTCATAATTGAGGCATTAATAATAAATAAGTATTTCGTTTGTGTCAAAGAAAGACTTATTCAAAATTGTCATTGGCATTATTAGTAGCTCATTATGACTTAAGAGTTGCATTAAAATAAATGTGAAATTAACCCGAAGGCCTTGCCTTATAACGACATGAAAGGTAGTCTACAAACTTAAGGAACCAATGTATAATATTAGGCAAGCCTCCCGGAAATGGTATCTAAAAAATTCAACAAAACCATTAACTTATAGGTTTTGGTGAAATTATTGTAGATCCATGCATATACCTCAAGATCATGGGAGAAGTTTATACTCTTGGTTTTGTATGTTAAGACATACTACTTTCGAGTAGTGATCTTGGTTTTATGTATGACTCTCTAAAGTTTTCGAAATAAAGAATATTAATGAAGCTTGCTACGTGATAGTCACATATCATGTAGATTACTTGAGCTCTCATAGAAAGTGTATATCAATATTCAAGGAATTTGACACTACAAAAATAATGATTTTTTGCCACGACCCTATTGCCACGGATTCGTATATCCGTGGCTATTGATAACATATTGCCACGCCCTCATTTATACGTGTGGCAATAGATCATTCATTTGCTACGGCCTGATGGCACTTGCCACGCTTTCAGTTTTATATGTTATGACTCTGCCAACTGAACTCTAGTCACGACATAGTGGGCCAATTCTCCTAAACCTAAGTCGTGGAGAAATAACTCCCCAGTTCCCCTCAACTCTCTTCTTCCTTCGTTCTCCTACGATTATGTATGCTAGAAGAAAAAAAAATAGTACTGTGAAATTCCCACACAGAGAAGGCTATATTTCAAGTAAGTAGGGGTTTCTATAGATCTAGTTTTTGTTTTGAAATTTTATGAAACTAGGGTTTTATAATCGATCTAATTATTGTATATCGATCTTGAACTGGTTAACAGTTTTATCTTATTTAATTGGAACTATTTTCTGATACTGAATCAGATTTGGAATAAAATCCATCAATTTCTTCCTTCTCTACAAGACTTCATCGATTTTGTGCTCAGATTGTATCTCCGCAGGCTGGTAAGAAATTTGACTACTCGTTCCTTTGATATCCTGGTACGAATGTCATATGTTTTGAGTTTCCTTTAGATCTAAAGTTTGAGTTTTGTTTTAAAATACCAATTAAAGGTTCTTGCCTTAACATCAGATCTGTTTAGGTTTTTTTGGCTTCTTATACATTCTGAACTGAATCGTGGATGTTTCCTGATTTTGAGTTTAAATTCTAAAATCGGAACCTAGTGAGTTATCTAATCTATAAAAAAAAAAACTATTAGTATCAAGATTGTTATTCTGACAATAGATATGTGCTAATTAAAGATGTAATTCTTGCAAAACATATTACTGATATAGGAGGAGTGTGTCAATCTGCAATCGATCAGAAGTTAAATGGTCAGTAGGAACAATACCTGTTTGGTTTTCTAACAAACAGTTTGTGCACTTAGACCCAGTTATCTACAATGTTGGGTGTATGCTAAGACTTCTGTTTTCACTTGTTCATTTTTCCCTTTTTTCTATGCGTATTTCAGATTATCTTGTGGGGAAGACCAGGTGGCAAAATAAGAGGAGATGCTAAATTAAACTCCTTGCCAAGCTGTGAAAAGGCGAGAAAGTATCACTGGGATTTCGCCAGTCCGAACGCAAGTAATATCTCGGTTTACAGTGGAAAACTAGCACAAATGGAGAAATTTTCCCTTTCGACATTCATGACTGGTTTCAAATGCGAGATAAGGTGAAGAAGCAGTTGAAAAACTTAAGGTAAAGAGAATTTGCTTAACTGATACATCAGTTGTGTAATTGAGGACTAAATTTTGATTGATGATTATTTTAGTGTATTTTTACTGATGAAATCAACGTTTTGGTCGAGGAGAAACTGTAGTTTTGATTATTCTTATGAAATTAACGTCTAGGTGCAGGAGAAAATCCATGAAAGATAGAAGGAATACAAGCATAAAATGATGGGGAAGCATTACAATGAGAAAAGCATGTTGCATAAACAGAGTTAGTTGTCCAAAAGAAGTTATCGATGCTCAAGTTGATATGCAGAACAATATGCAAGAACATCTTCAGATGGAGTTGTTGAGGAGATGAAAAAGGCTAATGAGGAATCACAAAAAAAAATGCACTATTGCTATTACTAGCTGTTCGGGTATGTAACAACATATCCATATTATTCTCTTGTCAGTGTTCCATTTACAATCATAAGCTTTCGTAGTTGCATTTCATTTTGTAGGGCACGACCATCGAATTATGATATTGCAAGGTAATCTACAACCATTACTAACAATTGAATCACTAAATTAAATGTTAAACTATTCTGAAAAGTTAAGAGGGCATGATGTTGTCTATTTCTACTGCTAGCTACTTGTTCTTGAATAAGATTTATCGTGTTTTGATGATCATGGATGAATCTATTAGTTGTCCCTTTATGGCATGAGTAGCAACTTTATGAATGTATGATATGTGCTACTAAACATACTACGAGAGCCCTAGATCAGGACATGTTGGCAAGTGATGACTGATGGCGACGTTCTTCGTGAATATAATTCATTAGTTTTTTTAATTATTATTAACAGTATATGATTTCAAATTTAAGTTCACTCTCAATTGGATTATTGTTTATGAGCAACAAGATGGGTTATGTACAGTAAATTCTTCTATGTTATTTGTCATTGATGTCAAACTTTTTTCTTTCATGTTGATTGCAGGTATCTTTAAAAGATTTAAAGTTCAAGATTATTTCAGAAGATGTAGAGTAACTTTGGAAGTAGATTTACTGCAACCATCTTTTATACTACCTCCGTTCCAATTTACTTGAGGGTTTTGGTTTTGATACACTTGCTTTACATTTGCTAAAATTGGTATTTTTTTACAATTTTTTTAACAACACCCAAGCATTATATCTTCCATATTACATTTTCAAACTCAAATGCATTGATTTTATTAAAAATTTGTGAAAAAATACCAATTGTAGCAAGTGTAAAGCAAGTGTATCAAAACCAAAACCCTCAAGTAAATTGGAACGGAGGGAGTATTTTTTTTTTTTTTCAAATTCTACTGAATTTACTGCACTTTGAAGTACTGCAGTACTTGATTTTATTTTTTTTTGTTGAGTGTAATCAATCGAACAACCTTGTGATATTTGTTCTTTTATATTGAATGAATTGTCTTTGATCTTTTGTCTGCTCTTTAGCTACTGTATTACTAACTAAAAAGTAGGTATTTCATAGATTTATTGTGCATGTGGCAAATGATCATGATGTAATAACCATGTCAAAACACGTGGTTAATAACTACATATGTGTGAATCTCCACCACTAATTAGCCACGATTAGAGTCCGTCGTAAATGATTATGTACTATTAGTGTCGACAGAGAAACCGTGGCTGCTATCGTGGCAAATACTATTAGCCACAGGAGTATTTGTGACGGTGGTCAAGCCGTGGCAAACTATTTTTTGCCACGGATATTTTCTCAATTGCTACAGATTTGGGGCGTCACTAATGCTCGCTATTTTTGTAGTGTGAGATAATAACATATTTAGCAATTTTATTTCACATCAGAAAGAAGGTATACACTTATGTGAATACACTGCTGAAATTTATTGTCTTTGTTTCGCAGCATTATGCAAGATTAAAATACAAAAGGAACAACACATGAACCTTGAGTATTCATAAATCAAGAAATTCAGAAACAAGTATTGTTCATTTATTGTTAAGCACAATTATTTGTTCAAATGCACTTATGCAACAATTACCTTTTAAGACCTCTTATGAAAAGATTGATATCTTAGGTCTGTGGGAGTAACTCATTATTGAATTCAGCTATTATGTGCTTATTTTGGGAACATTTGTTGAGCTCTTATTAATGTAACCTCTGAATTTATTTTTGTATCTATGTTTAGTATACACTTATGTGAATGGATGAATGTTAACATAAATTGTCTTTTCTAACGACTTTTTTTTTTTTTTTGACTGAAAAGGGCTATAGATTAAAAATTTCAGGTCACCAAAACAGTGACGATGAAAGTTCCAGAATTACATGGATGTGTTTATAACAACATCCCAATTACAAAGAAGATCAACTAAACGATAACCAGAAAACATATCAGAGTTTAAAGCCCAATTGTAAAGTAAGCATTTTACATCCGTAATCAATTGCTCGACTTCCTTCGACACATTGTTATATAGTCTAGCGTTTCTTTCTTTCCATATTACCCACCAAATCGCAAAAGGTAGAATGCTCCAAACCTTTCTTATTTTGTTCTTCGTCTTCTTTGAATTTTTGTCTCCCCACTTTGTTCTTACATTTTTCGACAGTACCCATATGATGCCAAAGATTTTTAGAAAATAAGACCAAACCTTAAAAGTTGTATCACAGTGCAAGAAAATGTGCTCATTAGTTTCTTCAACATTCTTATCACAAAGCAAACAGCTGGAGTCTTGAACCAATCCTGCACTACTCAAGTAATCAGAAGTTGGAGCTCCACTGTAGCATAATGTCCACACTAGGAAAGAAACTTTCAGTGGGATTTTGGACCATTACGATACTCCTACTTAAGGCCTAGTTGAGTAAGCAATTTGTGCTGTGGTACATGGAAGGGAACATGTTAATAACAGGACAATGTGTAACCGCTATGACTCGCATGAAAAGTTTGTTTGATCAAGGTATTATGATTGTAACCATTAAATTTTTTGTTTAGCAATTATGTGTGCCTTATGTTTTCTACGATTAACCATTAAATAAATTATCTCATGGACCAGTGGGAGAATGTAAGCTAATTTCCATAACGGTGGAATATTTATCTCATTGGGCCCATGTGATAACTTTGGGCTAATCTAGATGCTGCTAAACTATCTGGGTTTGCTTAAGGAGTTATTTCCTAATTAATATCTCTTCCTTGATGGACGATCGAGATCTAAAGCCTAATCTTAAACCCTAGGAACTTGGTCCTCTCTGTGGCTATAAAAGGAACACTATAGCCATTAGTACAAGGTTCACCAAATTAACATCTCCTTACGTACAAGGTCAAGAGAGAGATACCATGACCTCCACAAGGTATTACTGCTGTTACCAGACGACCGGTAAAGTACAATGGATAGCGCTACCAGGTAATCCGTATAACTACTCTTGCGTGTATTATTGTGTGATTATGAAGTTAACAATCCTATCCAGCTTAACGAATCTATATATTAAATCTAACACGGCTAACCCATTGGGTTTATGGTCTTCTCTATCCTTGGATATTCCGTATCAGCATGTGAAGTACTACTTCGAAACAAAACTATACGCACGAGTAAGGGACAACATGATCAGTACTAAGCTGATAAATACTTTGAAATTCCATCTGGATTTGAAACGATAATACTCGCAGCATACGCCCTAAATAATCAAATTTTTAATGTTGGACGTTGCATTTTCCAATTTTTTCTTTTTTTTGCTAGAGTCTTCATTTAGTTGAGTGCCGGACACTTGGTCGGACATTCCGGAATAATTAACCAAACTAAACATTGTGTGAAGCACGTAGTTATTTGAATCTCGTCCTCTCTTCTGGCCTTTCTTACCAACCGTTACCACCTCTCACATACACAGGGGCCCACCCCAGTATGATAGGAGTCGTGAGAACTTTGAGCAATGGTATGATACTTTGAATCTTTGATGATTGTGAGATTGATGATTTTGAGAAATGTTCACAGAGAGATTTTAAGAAAATCAAAAATATTGAATAATCATATATATTCCCTTCTTTCCAGATTAAGGAGCTAGTTCATTTTTCATTTTAGCCTAAAATGAAAAATGAACTAGCTCAATTAATCTGAGACAAAGAGGAATGAAACAGATGAGTCATCAGCCGGCTACCCTGAGCCTTATATGATAAGTGTGAACAGTTGTGTATCAAGACATGATGTCTTGTTATTACAGGACTCGCTTAACAGCCATCGGAAGGCGAGTTTGGTATTGTTGTGAGTTTTATAAAAGTTATTTTCTGTTGTGATGTGCTGTGCGTTGCTGTGCTGTGCTGTGAAAATAAAGTAGTAGGACGTTTGGTAAATTATAATATAGAAAGTGCTGCTTGACTAACAAACTGTAAATTATGTTTGGTAAATTGTCATACAAAAGTGCTGATGATGTAGTTAATAACGAAAATAGACATGTTTTTATAAAAATATAATCTAATTTTGTGAAATTGTATTTTTAATTCCCAAATATTTAAATAAATATAACTAATGAGTATATTATTAAAATAAATGAAAAAAAAATAATAAATGAAATAGAGAATATAGTAATATGTGCACACTATTCAAGGATAAAATTTATCATTTTAGTAAAATAACAAGGTTAAAATGGATAATTAAAAATTATGTGGGTCCACAACTTTTGCTTTTACTGCTTTTAAAAACTACTCCTGGATAGCTTTTAAAAGCAGGTCTAAAATGGAAGTGTTTTTTACAAAAAGCACCTTAAAATTTTTTTACCAAACACAATTTTTAGTGAAAGTTGGTTACAAATTTATTACAAAGTGCTTTTGATAGAAAAAAAAAACAATCACAAACTGGGCTGGAGAAAGCTGTTGTAACAGCTAAAGAACAAAGCAACAGAAATAAAAGCAACTAAACAATCATACACCTCACTGACACTTATTACACACAGACAAGACAATGAAGGAATTCACATTTTTACTGTTCTCAGTTCTCACAGTGATCATTTTGAGAGATGATCATCATTTTCCAATTTCTACCTCAAGTTTGTAACCATCATCTGAGGGATCGAACAGTAAAACCCTCTCTGCTGGCCTAGCTTTTACATGTCCACATGCAACCACCACATTATTGGCTCCACCCCCATTCTCTAAGTTTTGCCCCACACTTACCGACCCAGCTCCCTTCCTCCCTAACTTTATCATATCTTCCGCTAATGCAATCTCTGCTTCGCATTTTTAAGCATTAATGAATCAAAATTGTAAATTTAAAACGAAAATGCTATATATTCTCTCGTATAAGACAAGAATGCATTATATACAAAACAAACTATACTTTCTACTTACGTGAAAGGCACATCATAAGCAGTACTAAGCCGATGAGAAGTCTTGCCATGATGATGCTGATATATGAAAGTTTTAATTTGATACAGATCGATGGTACTCTCAAATTCAACTAGAATTTTGAACGATGCAAGTTCTGCTGAACTCTTTGTACCATTTATAGGCACGATGTTAAGCACTGAAATATTTGCTGCATACGACCATTTCTTAAATGTTTAAACTTTGCTGCCAAATCTTGGTCGTGAGGGTTACTTATTCTGGGAATAATAAGCTAAACATTTGTGCAAAGCACGTTAGTATATTATTTGAATACCAACACCTTCTTGGATTTTAAAGAATTAGATTGGTTGCTGGCCACGGTGTTTGCTTGTTGGGTTGGCATCGTTGGAAACAAATTCCGAGACCTTTTAAAATCTTTAGGTTAGCCAGCGAAAGAAGGGAGGGGAGCCGCAGCTGTTCGGATCACCGCCTAGCATTTGGCGTAGAATGAGAGAGGGAATTCGGAGATCCTGACGATCAGGGGCATACATAGCCTTCTCTGAAAGATTAGATTGACAAAGTAAGTTCCGGCAAGCTTCACTACTATTGGGCTGGCCCAGCTAAGCATCTTTAAAATGATATTGGGGAAGCACAGTTTGATTTCGACTCCCCTACCTTAGGGCTAGCAACAGACAATGTAGCCAAGAAGTATATGAAGTGGAAGGTGGTAACCTGCTGGGCTAGTCAAGAAGAAGCAACTCCAGTTCCAAAATTGACAAGGATCCCGGCCCAACGAAATTGACTTCACAGGAAACAAAACATAATCTTCAGCAAAATTATTTTGGAAACATGCTTTGAGCCCTTCCCAAAGTATGCAAGCCCTCCCGCCGCAGAAATTACCTTTCAGCCCTTGCAATGAAATGACTAAGTTATCCCTCAATTAACACTTGAAATGACTAGTATACCCTTTCACTAATTAACATATATATACTTAATTTTATCCCTAAAACAAAACCAAAAAAAAAAAAACCAAACTCAAAAAATCGCCTCCTCTCCTCTCCTTCTTTTCTTCTCTTCTTCTCAAAAAAAAAAAAAAAACCGTTTTCATCGCGAAAAATCATCGCGAAATCATCGACCTCGTCGATTTCAAAAACTTAATCGCGTGACTTCTATATCATCATGGTGAAGACGAATAAAAAGGCTGGTCGAGGTGATAAACAACCCGAATCTCCCCCGGAAGAGTTAGAACCAACTCTTGCCCAAGTTCAAGAGAAAACTCGAATCGAGCGTGGAAAAGGAGATATGGCAGCGATTCGAGGGTATTTTCGCTAACCCATTTCATCACATTTGCTTTTTATGCTGTTTTATTGAAGTTTCATGTTGTTTTGATGCTTGAATCGAAGGATTTAGGGTAGAAAAACCCGTTACAGATCAACATTCGGCCCCCAAAAAACCCAAAATAGGGGCCGAATGCTCCATTGTTCTCGAGAACGAAGAACAATTCGGCCCCTATTCTGGGTTTTTTAGGGGCCGAATGTTTGCATTCGGCTTCTATTTTTTTTAGAGGCCGAATGCGCATCCGGCCCCCAAAAAACTCAGAATAGGGGCCGAATGTACATCCGGCCTCTAAAAAAATTTAGCATAGGGGCCGAATGTATATCCGGCCTCTAAAAAAAATTAAAATAGGGGCCGAATGTACATCCGGCCCCTAAAAAAAATTAAAATGAAGGCCGAATGTTCAACTGTTTCAATGATTTCACTTTCTTACCATGTTGCTCAATTGTGAATTATTGTTGTGTGTACTGCTTAATGTGTTGAATTCTTCTTGTTTTGGTGTTTTAATTTTTGTGGTTGTTGTATGAGTTGAAATTGGTTGTTTTAAGTTGAATTTATGACACATATTAGGAGTAAGAAGAGGAAAATGGAAGTTTCTCCGCACAAAAAAGGAGACACACCGGTAGGTCGCAATCCTGGTAAACCCTTGGGTGCTGAAAATAGGCAAAAAAAAGCCGGGGGCCGTGCTTATCCGTGAACCATCATCTACGGAGATGGGGAGAGAACAAGAAGACATTGAAGAAGATGTTGAAAAAGATGTTGAAGGAGATGTTGAAGAAGCCCCCCAAGCATCAAGGAAAGGCAAAGAGAAGGTGGTTTCGACTCCTCGTAACATCCATAGCAATGTTCCTGCACCTGACTTGTTGCTAGACGCTAGAAGAGACGGAAAACCCCATGGTCTTCCACGCGATGGTGGTGAAGTGTTGATTGGTTACGCGGAGTCGTATGCTTCCGTAGTCTATAAGACCAAGGTATGTGTATCGACTGAGAAACAATGGTCAATTCGTTTATTTATGTTATTGATTTCTTATTTATTTATGTTGGGTTGTAGGATACCGCTAATGCAACCCGCTTACTTAGAGCTCAGAAAGCTGCCAAATGGAGTCTTGACAATGAGGTGCAAGGGGTAAGGGCTCTAGTGGAGGCATCTGGTCTATTGGAGGCAATAGAAAATCGTATGCCCGAGAATGATATGATAACATGTTCGGCTCTCGTCGAAAGGTTTCAACCGGAGACAGGAACAATTCACATGCCTTTCGGTGAGGTTGGTATAGAAGCCGACGCCCCGAAACACATCCAAGGCCTCAAGGTTAGAGGTAAAGCAGTGGGAGTGGGTTTTACAGATATGAATAGGGATGAAATGTATCCTTGGGCAAAGAAGGTCCTCGGTTGGGATAAACCTAAAGCTGAGCTCGAATGTTGTAGAGCCAAGAAAGATGTGGATGAAAAAGACTTTGGGGGTATGAATAAAAAAAACAAGATTAGATTTTTTAAGTTGGCGAACTTGAAGAAAGAGTTTGAAGGAACCTTGGGCAAATCAAAGGATAGAGTTGTAGACGAGGAAGAAGTGAGGCATACCGCTGGGGCTTATATCTTGTACCATCTTGGTGCCCTCATCTTTCCGGACAGCACGAGGAACTTGGTGAGTACAAACTATCTGCAGTTGTTGGGGGATCTCACCACTCTTGATGAGTACGCCTGGGGAACCGCCTCGCTTGGTCACCTAATCAACGAACTTGGAAAGGCCTCTAGGTATGAAACTAAAAACCTTGGAGGAAATTGGAACTTATTCCAGGTAAATCTCTACCCATGTAACTGTGCTATCCTCATATGCTCTTGTTTATATATTTTGTGTTGATAGTTTGTTTTAAAATTGTATGAAGGGGTGGATTTATGATCATTTTGATAAATTGGAGTTGGTGAAGAAAGTCGATATGAGCGTCGACTCTACCATGCCTACCACGGCGAAATACAAATTCATAGAGAACGTCAACAAGTTGAAGAACAAAGGCACAAGATTGGTTGAGTTGAGGAAGAGGTTAGATCAGATGAAGGCCGAAGATTTCACCTATAGGCCCTACGAGAATCGTGAACCTGAACTCGGTGCGATCGTTTCACAACGAGACTTGCCGATTTCTACGTACTATGGTCCTCTACCCTTTCCCTTTGGTTATGGCATGTATGATCCCCGCCGTATTCTAAGGCAATTGGGATACGTTCAAACTATCCCGGTGCGGAGACAAGTAAGTTCAAGTTGAATGCAAAGGGTGGCGGGAGCGATGATACCAAGAGCACCGACCATTCATGGTGTGGCAACTATGATCCCGAACCAAAGGTTGCACTGTGGAACTCACTTGACTCCAACAATATTCGTGTGGAGGGACTTCAACTCATCTCGGACGATCCAGCTGAAACGGCTGATGGCTACATGGAGTGGTACAATAAGATTTCTCACCCTCTTATTGTTAATCGGGAATCCCAAGCCAAAGTAGCTGAGCAAAGGAGTGCGGAAGAGGCCACGGAAGGATCTAGCAAGGCCAAATCTGAAAAGAAAGCTTCCTCAGTTTTCGAGAAGGCGAAAGAGTTATTTGTAAGTATTTTGAAGTTGTCAAGTTTTGATATCATAAGGTTGTGCAAGTAATACTGATAGCATTTTGTTTTGATTTGAATTGTCTACAGCTTTCAAAGTCTAGGGGGCTTTTGAAGAAAATGAGGGTTAGGATGGGGAACAAAAAAGCTATAAATGTGGACGAATGGAGTGGCTGCCATGATGAATGGGAACAATTGATTAACAGCTATGCTAGTGACACAATGGCAAGCAAGAGGCCGCGCAAGGAGGGTGAAGGTTCGAGTGGAGCCGGTGGTGCTGATGATCAAGGTGGTCGCCCGAAAAGAGGGCGTGGACAATGAAACTCTTAATGCTTGAATTCTTTCAACTCTTATCTTTAATACTCTTAAATTTGAAAAACTTTGTTATTAATGTTTGTTTTAGAATCCTTTGTTTTGTTAACAAACTTTAAACTCTTAATCTATTTATGCAATGCTTTGTTATTTGGTTATGTTATTTGTTATGTTTGGGAATCAATATGCAGGTAACATTCGGCCTCTAAAAGGATACTATCATGGAGGCCGAATGTACATTCGGCCCCTAATATGAAACTATCGTGAGGGCCGAATGTACATTCGGCCCCTAAAATACCTATCTTTTAGAGGCCGAATGTTACACTGAGTTTTAATAATTTTTACACCCCAACATTCGGCCTCTATAAAAATTTATCGTGAGGGCCGAATGTACATTCGGCCCCTAAAATACCGAGATTTTAGAGGCCGAATGTTACACAGAGTTTCAATAATTTTTACACCCCAACATTCGGCCTCTATAAAAATTTATCGTGAGGGCCGAATGTGGATTCGGCCTCTATTTAGTGTGAGATGTTGCAGGCCGAATATGGATTCGGCTTCTATGTCTGTTAGAAATAGAAGCCGAATATTTAATACTATCAAAAAAGAGTAGTTGCGTTCAAAAATAGATCCGTTGGAGTTCGAAAATAGATCCGTTGGAGTTCAAGAAAACTATCCGTTGGGTACTCATCTTTATAAATAGACTCTTTCACAAACATTCATTTTCATAGATAACTCTTCTTCCTAAACCTTCTTCTTCCAAACCTTTATCTCAATCAATCTACAATGTCAAGCTCATCGTCAAATGAATCCAGGAGGCCAACTCGATCACCACAAGAGATACTATCTTTAATACGCAAACCAAATGAATCAATCTCAACACCTCCTCCAGCATCTCCTCCTCGTAGACGTTATCGAAACATGACTGATAAGTTTGTTCATCAGTACTACTATACGTGTTCTCCATCTCAAAACCATTATCTCCTCCTCCATCAACACGAATCAAACCAAGCTTCGCTCCATTTACGTTGCAAGAAGATCTACGTATTTGTAAAGACGTGATCCACTATTATGGATTACAAAAAAGTCGTGGGGATGTCAAGTGGAGGTCCCTGTTTAAGTATATCGAAGATGACTTCAAGTTTCAAAATCAATATGTGCGCGATGCAAGAGGCCTCTCAGAACGATGGTGGAAAATACGTCAAAACGTTCATGATTTTATGCACTTGGGGAGATTGGCCCGAGATTTTCTTGGGAAAGATGTTACGGAGGATGAAGTTTATGCCAGGACTTTGAAGGTATGGAAACAAAGTAAAGGAAAGGAATTCGAGTACGAAGCACATTACCATGAGCTAAAGGATTTTCTCAAAACCTTCGAAGTATTATGAATCCTTTGTTTTGTTTTCCAACTTTAAACTCTTTATCTATGTATGCAATGCTTTGTTATGTGGTTATGTTATTTGTTATGTTTGGGAATCAATATGCAGGTCACATTCGGCCTCAAAAAGGGAACTATTGTGGAGGCCGAATGTTTATTCGGCCTCTAAAAGGAAACTACCGTGGGGGCCGAATGTATATTCGACCCCTAATATGAAACTATCGTGAGGGCCGAATATTGATTCGGCCCCAAATGATGTAGAATTAGAAGCCGAATGCATATTCGGCTTCTATTAGTGTGAGATGTTGAAGGCCGAGTGTGAATTCGGCCTCTATTTCTGTTAAAATTTACAAGCCGAATTAGCATTCGGCCCCTAATATAAGAGCTTTTGCCAGCCGAATGTTACGCTGTAAAATAAGAATTCAAGTTCTTATTCAGCAGCCTACATTCGGCCTCTATTGGTACTTAGGTTAGCAGCCGAATTCGGATTCGGCTGCTAAAGTTTAGAGGCCGAATGTGTCAATATATTTCGAAAAAACAACAATCGGCCCCTATTATGGCAGCCGAACTGTTCTTCGTCTTGAACATTCGGCTGCCATAATAGGGGCCGAATATGGCGCTGGTGAGACATAAAAGTCTCACCTTTAGCTCGATTTCGGCCATAAAACATGATTTTGAAGTATACCTGTGTATTTGAAGCAATGGGTTCATCATATAAGTGCTCATCTTCAGGATTTGGGACAAAAAAATCATCGAAATCGTTGTTTTCTTGAGTTTCCGGTAAAACGTTTCGTGACGATGAAGATTCTCCCATAACCGGATTTCTCGCAACGATCATCGTATGTTTGTTACGATGAGGTTCATCAATGTTATCCCCCCCAAACATTTCACAAAACACACAAACAAAACAACAATCACACCAAAAAACCAAATTTTTTTCTTTTTTTTCCCTCTTTTTCTTCCCCTCTCCACACAAAAATCTCCCCAAAATTCTGATTTTCTCTCACCTAAATTATCTAAAAACTTAAGTATATACTTAACTCTAATCTTATTATTAACTCTAATCTTATTATTAACTCTAATCATGTGAGGGGTAGTTTAGTATTTAAAAAAGTTGGAAAACTAAAGGGGTCTCAAAAATTACTAGGGGGAGTGACGGTGGGAGGGCTTGCATACTTTGGGAAGGGCTCAAAGCATGTTTCTTATTTTGAGTCAGTGGACCAGTACTCTTTCCCATAAAAACCTAATTAAATTTGGCCCATGAGTAAATATTTGGCCCCATAAAAATATTAAACCATCCAAAAATAATGGCTATGGGGTGTCAAAATAGTGTATTCAATTACTAAACTATCCTTCTTAGAGATTGTATTATCAAATGAATTAGACCTACATAAAAGATATCGAATATTGGCCCAGTCAATGGGCTTCTACCTGTTTCGATCCATAAAAGATAGCGATCTGTTTTGGAGATATTGAAGCATAACTTACATAAAAGATATCGATCCATAAAACAAATCTACAAACTTACTAAAAAATAGAAGGAAGAAAGAGAAGAAGAAAAACACCATTACCGCAACACGACCATCCGCCCATCACCGTAACCACTACCATCGATACCATCACCGCAACCACCACCACAGCAGCCACAAGATCTAGATTTATTTGACTTTTTTCACTTGTTTTGAAACATAGGGAAGAAAGAGAGATTAAAGAAACGACCATCGGCGCCACCACCACAACCAGACAACATCCACCCTCATCGGCACCGCTACTTTAAAGGGTTGGTGTGTGAAGAATAATAAGAAGCAGAAGATTCAAGAAAAAAGTTGTTGTTTGGATTTTTTTTTTTATCAAGATCCAATTTTTTTCTTACCAGATCTGACCAATAGAACCCAGAGATTAACATAGTGTTGAAATTTGTTCATTCTTGGGGTGGTGGTGGAATTTGGTGGTGGTAATTCAATTTGTTGTAATAAATCTGCATTCTCTTTCAAGCCGTGAGAATTGAAGCCTGTGTATAAGAATAGATGGATTCTTTGATGATCCAGAGGTATAGTGAGGGATTACGGATTGATTTGTCTTTTTGAGTTTGTACGTTTTATTAGTTCAGGATTAGTGTGGCTATTCTTATCTTATTTTTTATAGTTGCATATTGATATATCTATTCAATTATCTACTGTGTTGGTTGCAATTGTTCATATTGTGGATTGATGTTCGATAAGTTTGTATTGGGTTTAGATTGAATTTCAATTTTGAGCTGGACACAATACATGTTTCCTGTCAATTTTTTTGTCTTCAAACGGCTGAGATAGACTTGATTGTCCACCGATTTTGCCAACAAAAGAATCGTTATATATATACTGACTATAACCACCGATTCATGTTTTCTTCTTCATTTTGAAATCGGCCATTGTGGTGCATAATTTATATCGATTTTGGTTTCGCTTTACAATCGGTATCTATAGTGACCGATATCCACCGATTATTCTTGTCTTCTTCGTTTTGGAATCGGCCATTGTGTCGCATAATTTATACCGATTCTGTTTCGCTTTACAATCGGTCTATATAGTGACCGATATCCACCGATTATTGTTGTCTTCTTCGTTTTGGAAATCGGCCATTGTGTCGCTTCTGTTTCGCTTTACAATTGGTCTATATAGTGACCGATATCCACCGATTTTCCTATTTTACTATATAATATCTGCCGAAATTATTTTTTTATGGGGCCAAATTTAGGTAGGCAGAAAAAAATGACCGTTTTTATTTCTTAATTTTGATAAATTGGAAATGTGCCCAAAATCGACTAGCAATTTGGGAATGTGCCCCAATTTTCAGAAGTTAGGTAATCTACCCAACTAAAATTAAAAACTAAAATACTTTTTTCCTGAGACCGAAAGAGTATATTTTAGATACCAATATTAGATTTAAGTCGGTCACACTCATATTTTGGATCACAATCTTTGAATGATAAAATTTGAGTGGGAATAGTAAATTCTAAAGTTCTGGTACGAATTTCGGAGGTTATAGTCCGAATCCGAATAGGAACTTTGATAGGCCTAGTCCTGCCCATTTTAACGGATCATAGAGAGATAGAGTGAGAAGAGAGAAAGAGTAGGAGCCACCATCCGATCAATCACCACACTAAACGAACCCTGCTAATCCTATGGTGGGGGATGGCACCATCTCATGGTTCGTCTGGGTACCCAAAGCTGGGTCGCGCCTAGCGGCTTCTTTGGATAAACGTCATAATTTTGCTGTCAAGTGAACCACCGAATCTTTTAGGTAAGGTTCTTTGATGTGTAACTGGACATTTCCCTTCCGGAATAGTAAACTAGTCATTGACTAAAACACATAATCATTGGAATCGTTTTCTGCAAAATATAGAAGTTAATTTTGAATAAGGAAAAAATCGTAAAATGCTCTAAAATCTCTTACAACAGTTCGTTTCTGTCCCGGATTTGAAAACTTTAATGAACTGTCCCAAAATATTAGATTTTTCCATCCAACTTGGTTAAGTAGAGCGTGCGAGCTCACATGCGTACATAAAATGACACTTGTACCCCGACACGTGTCACTCAAATTTTGAGTTTCTAGATTTTTTGACACAAAAAAATATGGTTGACAAGTGGACCAACGACATTATGACACGTGGCGAAAAGTGTTGAGTTGGACTGACGACGTGGTAATGGTGGCTAGAATTTCAATAATATGAAACTACCCCTAGTTCCTCGTAGTTCATCCCCACTAACTGATTGGGATTTTGACATAGAACAGAAACAAAGCTATAAAAGGAGACATGGCAATGGCGGCTTCTATTTCAAACTCTAGCAACATCACTTACTCCCGCTGTTATCATCATCTCGGTTCTTCAATCAAACCATCCCAACTTCCTTCCAGTGGCGGACGCAGAAATTTATGTCACTGGGGTCAGTATAGAGAAAAGCCTAGTCAACACAGTTGGAGGGGGGTCAAACTTTTACATTACACCTAATTTAGGCTTTGACAACAAAAATTGAGAGGGGTCAACAGACCCCTCTTGCCCTAGTGTAGGTCCGCCAGTGCTTCCTTCTCAGTTCAAAAATCTTCAAGTCAACATCTTCTTGTTCTTTTAATAGATATGTAGTTACATGATCTTGTTAGTTGAAGTTATAAGTGAAACCATTATTACGAAACTTAATGGAAATTAAAGAACAAATCTTGTTAAACCTAATTAAAGATAACAAATTTTTAGGGCATAACTTGAACGGTACTTCCGCCAAAATCCACAGAGAACAAAGAGAAAGAGATATACCCAGCCATTACAGAACCAGAAAGATCAAAGTGGAGTGCGATTCCACTACTCGTCTTCTGATCTTCACCTACTACTGTTTGGGACGGAAGCGAAACGAAAGAGAAAGTAAAAATGGTTTGTGTGGGTCTCAATATCTCAGAGACCACACCCAATGGTCTTAGATGATGAAGATCTACTCGAGAATACTTTAAGTAAAATCACATCTAAGTTATGGTCATGAATCTAAAAGCAATCAAACATAAAGTAAATGCAAGAAAGTAAAAGAATCAAGACATAACTCTCTCCTAAGCTAGGGTTTCTCTTGTGAGTTTTCACTTATCCTTCTAACTCTCATGAGCTGGATATTTATAGGCAAAAAGGTAAGGGAGTACATATTCCAGTATTACAAGGGCTATGGAAACTAAACTATTTTTCTTTCTTCCTGGAGATACGAAATCTCTTCTGGGAGTCTTCCTCTCTGGACGTCCATCTCTGGGATACCCTCCAGAGATATACTTGAGCCTCCCAGAGATTCCATGAGGTCTCTGGTCTCCAATCTTCTAGTATGCCCTCTCTCAGAATCTCCCTTGCAATATACCTTCCAAAATATGAATCCTATACTTCTTCTCGTACCACGTCTTCTCGGAGAATATTCTCCGAGACTTATCCCTAAAGGGACCTTCTAGAGAATACTCTCAGTCTTGCAGCTTCCAGACTGTTTGACCGCATCCTCAGAGAAACCCTAGGTTTGACTGGTGCTAAACAACTGTATTCCTCTTTCTGACTTGGCATTTAATGCCTCTGTAGTACCCTCAACCTAACCCGTGCCTTGGTCAGGTGCACTTTACACGCGTCTCATCCTCCAGTGGGGTGCAATCAGTTACTTTTAGGTTTTATCCCACTGTCCTCATTTGAGCTCAGCTGTTATTTTTGGTAGATTGTTCTGTACTACTTTCTAGAGCAGAGTCTGTACCCTCTGACATTTCCTACTTAATACAGGTATCATTTGATTGGGTGTTTTAATGATTTTGAATGAATTGACTGAAATTTGCATCTTCATTGATGATGTGGAACAAAAAAAGAACAATTGCAGGTGGTTGCATTTTGTATATTTTCTCCACATTCTCTAAGTTTTCTCCTTCAAGCTCAAATCATAGTCTTTTGATCAACTAAATCATCTTCAATCTTGAAGTAATTTTTCCTCCTATTGAGAATCCAGTAGTATAATACGTATTTCATACTAAAACACTACTCATTTTTCAATTAGAGTTTCTAATTACAGTTTATGAATGAGCTGGGGTCCAACTAAATCGATAAGGCCCTAATATTGAAGATTGGTTTACTTATGGATATTAGTTAAATGTTTAAGATCGTTGTAGTTGATTTTCCTATCAAAACAATTTTATGTTGCGCAACTATCTAGTATGGAAAAAACCTTATGGACCGAGGGAATCTCGGTCCATAACCCCCCTCCCCACTCATCCTCGGTCACAGGCCCCCCCCCTTCTCCACTTCAGCCTCCCCCCTCCCCTCCCCTCTCATCCTCGGTTATTTAACCGAAACGCTCGGTCCCTCTAGAATTACTCATCTAGTATTTGTGTGTTTTTATAATGTTCCCAAAAGATGGGATCCCATGAAATAAGGTTGTAAATTGGCACAAAGGATGGGAAACCATTGAGGCGTAACAGGCGTTTGATGGATTTTGTCAGTTACATACAGACATCTTTTGGAAGATCAGCCCTAATATACATTTTGTCGTACACAGCAAGTGTTTTTAATTATCATATCGATTCTTATCATTTTCTGCGTAGGCATATACATAATTCATTTAAAGCCCATTATAATATTAATATTAATGACAATTACCATTTGACCCTCTTATATGATAATAATAGCCGAAACCAATCAGGGTCAGAGGTCATGTCAATTCAAGTCAAGTCAAAGGGTCAAGTTGGTCAAATTCAACAGTTTCATAGTAGATAATTTACCTGGCTGAATTAGGCCCCATTTGGGAGTATTTGGCCCCATGAAAAAATAATTCCGGCGGTTGTTGCATATCAAAATCGGAAAACCCCTTATCATAAAAGACCATTTTACCCTTCCCTATTTCTTCTTATAAACGATAAACCCAAATGAATGTTCTTCCCTATTTCACTGCAAGACTGATGTTCTTCTTCTTCTGGTTCTTCTGATGTTCTTCTTCTTCTGGTTCTCCCACTGCTACCGCTACAGCCACCACCATCAACCAACAACTTCCACCACTTCTTCCCCTCCCACTGAACCCAAAAAAAGAATCCTTTCTATTTATTCAGTGAAATTAAAACTTCAATTTCATCTTAAAACCCTTTCAATTTCAACCTAAAATCGATTAATCGATTCATTAATCGATTCAATTCAATCGATTCAATTCCACTGAACCTTAAATTATTCGGGTGCCCTAATTTGAGAAAGAGAAAGAAGAGATCGATTCATACATATGATGATATGCATGATGCAAATGAATTGGATTCACTCGATGATGATTATTACAGTGGTGATGGTGGTTTTGAGTTTGATAATTCCGATGATTTCGATGATGATTCTGGTGGTTTTGTTCTTCATTAATCGTTATATAATTAGGTCCTTCTTAGCCGATTGAAGAACTTCCAGTTATTGTTAACTTACTGAATGGTTTTTGGAGGTAAGAAGGAAACAGAGAATGGGTGACTCACAGAGAACCCTCAAGTCAAGAAGAAGAAGAAGAAGAAGCAGAGATTTTTTCAAAGTGAAATTGGAATTGAATCGGTTATGGCTATGTCAATTTCGTTACTCCTGAAGATGGTATTTATCCTTTTCTTAAAAATTGGATCTGCAGGATTAGATTAGTGTGATACAACAAAATGTTCTTGGATTTTGATCCACATTTTATGCTTGTCATAACCTTTCTTGAATTGTTCATGTGAATATTCCTGTGTAAACATGATTTGTTTAGTCTTTAAAATACGATGTCAAGATGGACTTGTTATAATTTCGACAAGAACTCACTTAATTGATGAATTAGATGATTTGCAGAATATGTTTATGCTTTATTGGTGTTACCTTTGGCTTAAACAACAGAACAGATGTTAAGTTAGGATTTCTGATGCAGCATTTGGTCTTTCTACTTGAGGTGTTTTGGTATTAATGAATTGAATAAATGGGTTGTCTGTATGAATGTCAAAGTGCAGGGAAGAGACTGGAAAAGGAAATGTAGTGGAAGAGACTGGAAAAGGAAATGTAGGAGGAAACAAGTAATGGGTGTTTGTGGAATTGTAGTGAAAAGTTCAGAAATGGGAGTTGAAGGGGGGAAACCAAGAACTGGCAAAAGGTTGTGTTCAGATGAGGTAATTAGGGTACTTAAGTCTATGTCTGATCCAATTCAGGCTTTGTCTTACTTTAAATCTGTTGCTCAACAACCTAACATTGTTCATACTACTGAATCATGTAACTATATGCTTGAATTCATGAGATTACATAGGAGAGTGGAAGACATGGTTGTTGTGTTTGATTTAATGCAGAAGCAGATTATTAGGAGGGATTTGCAAACTTTCTTGACAATTTTTAAGGGTCTGAATATAAGGGGAGGGATTCGGAAATCCCCGTTTGCGCTTGACCGTATGAGCAGTGCTGGTTTTGTTTTAAATGGTTTTTCTTATAATGGATTGATTCATTTTCTCATTCAGTCTGGGTTCCGCAGAGAGGCATTGGAGGTTTATAGAAAAATGGTGTCTAAAGGAATTAAACCAAGCTTGAAGACTTATTCTGCACTGATGGTAGCTTTAGGGAAGTTGAGAGATACTGAGACTGTGATGGGGTTACTGGAAGAGATGGAAAGTTTGGGTTTGAGACCAAATATTTATACTTTCACTATATTATTAGGATGTGGACCTGATGTTGTTACTTATACAGTTCTTATTGATGCTCTTTGCAATGCAGGTCGAGCCCATGAAGCGAAGGAATTGTTTCTTAAAATGAGAAGATCTATAGATCAGAAACCTGACCGGGTCACTTATATCACACTGCTGAACAAGTTTAGTGATTGTGGGGATTTGGATTCCATAAAAGAGTTTTGGCGTCAAATGGAATCGGATGGTTATTCTCCTGATGTGGTTACCTTTACGATACTCGTTGATGCTTTGTGCAAAGGTGGGAAGGTTATTGTGTGTTTATTTGATAGTCAGTTAGTGTCTAGGCTTCCTTTGTTTGCTTATTGTCTGGTATGTATGTACAGGCACGCTCTTAAGCGCATGAAAGAAGGATAAACACAACATCAGTGACTGCACATAAAGGGAACCCAGAGTTACTTGATTACACCTCAACAAAAGGAGCTATATTTGCCTTCACCAGAGGTTTAGCACTACGGCTAGTAAGCAAGGGAATTCGTGTTAATGGTGTTGCTCCTGGTCCAGTTTGGACACCTTTGATACCGACTTCGTTCAGTGAAGAAGAGTCTGCCAGTTTTGGTAGTCCTGGTTGTGTTCAGTCAACATAAAAACTTCTCAGTATTGTGTTAGTTTTCCAGTCCAGCAGTCGCCGAATACCGACATTTCTGAGGCAGGGTGAGGAAATGTATCAAGGCCTTGAATGGTCAGTAGGTGCAAGTATAGTGAACCCTTGAGATGACAATCGGTTCATATGGACATTGTTGTATACCGATTTTTGGAAATGCAACATTTGGTGATTAAAGATAAAAATCATAATCGGCTCTTCTATTCTCCACTATGTAACGATTCTTGTTTTGTTTTTTAATCGGTGTATATACTAATTAATATCTACCGATTTTTGTTGTCTTCATTTTAAAATCGATTATTGTGTAGTGAAATATAAACCGATTCTGGTTTTACTATGTAATCGGTGTATATTCTGACATATAGCCACCGATTATTTTTCTTGTTTTCAAAAATGAAAAACAATCGTTTGACATAGTGGCCAATAAATGCCGATTTTGGAAAAAAATTACTCAAATGAAAAAAAAGTTAGTTTTTCTGTTTTAAAACACGACCATAATCGGTACACATATTAATCTATAAACACCGATTATATTTGTTCGTTTTTACAAAAATATAATCGTTTCTATTTACATATAATATAGGCCGATTATAATTCTTCATTTTTTACAAAAAAATAATCGTTGCTATTGTCCTATAATATAGGCCGATTTATGAGAATCGGTTGTTATGGTGAAACTTAAGTACCGATTCTGGGTTGTTTCATTTTAGAATTATTTTCAACTGGAATCGACCGTTGTGTCGCGAAATATAAACCGATTCTGGTTTTACTTCATAATCGGTATATATATTGACCTATATCCACCGATTATTGTTCTTGGTTTTTTAAAACGAAGAACAATCGTTTGATATGGTGGCCAATATACGCCGATTCTGGAAAAAAAATTTACTTAATGAAATTTATGGTGGGAGGAGTGGAGGCGGCGGTGGTGGTGATGGGGTAATATTTTTTTTTTTTTTTTTTGGGGTTAATGGTGGTGGTGGTGGTGGTGGTGGTGGCGGAGGCGGTGGTGGTAATGGTGATGGAGGTGGCGGTAATGGTGGTGGTTATTATGGATATAAAATGAAATTAGGTTATATTAGTAGTGAAGGGTAATTTAGTATATTTCTCAATTTTTAGACATCCCATAACAACTCACCCTAGATGGGTATAAAATTGTATGGGGCCAAATACTCCACTATGGGGCCTAATTAAGCCAGGATAATTTATCCCGACACGTATAAAAAAAACAATAAATGCCGATAAATCCCTTAAAATCTATTGACCTTCTTGCGAGTCCTCATAATATAAGTCTCTAGATTTTATTTTAATACATCCTTCTTTCGAAAATGAAAAAAAAAAGGTATACGGATCACTAAAGTCTAAACCATCTTCTTTTGCGTGGGTTTTTTGTTATATGCACCAATTTTACTTGCATTTAGCACTTGAAAATTTTTATTTTTAAGGATATAAAAGATGGCAATGAAATTTTAATTCACGACACACATGCGATTCGACACCTAAAACTGAAAAAACGATATACGATATTAAAACTTTGATAGTTGTTGGTTAAAAGAACCATATAAAGAGAAACTTAGAATAGTTGAAGGAGGATGTGTACAAGTCTTTAATTACTGTCAATTTAGAATTTGCATATACTCTCATGCATCAAGTGTCCTGTTAAAACAGACCACGTTCGTACATTGTCACGACACATTGAGGAGGGAGAGGTTTTTTTTTTTTTTTTTTGGATGATTGATATAGGTTGATACCAGTATTAGTACGGCTGATACTAATTTATATAAAAGAAAACAATCCTAACCACGGGATTCATAGATTGGTATCAGTCTATATCATTTATGTTTTTTTTTTTTTTTTTGACGAAACCAATGAAAGACCGGGAAGAGAGGTGCTTAGATTAGAAAGACCATGTCAATGTACATTTTCAAGCTTAGATTAGAGAACCATCAAGTAGTATGATGGATTCTCACTGACCTCCCATAGGGGAGGTCTGGGTTCACACCCTGGTAGGAAGAAGAAGAGAGAGAAAAAAAAAAAAAAAAAAAAAAAAAAAAAAAATTTCGTCTGCCATTTGTTTACTCCACTGGGTGGCACTATTTCATTGGCTATGGGGAGCCCATATATTTCCATGGGCTAAGACTAACAGAACTTCCTAATTGGTTGGGCTTAAGCTCAGGTGTATAAGTCCACCGAGGAAAAGAGCCGAAAAATCTCGCGGGTCACGACCCAGTTTCATCTACCCACTATA
>JAJJMA010048367.1:0-13981 GCA_023529015.1 Papaver nudicaule | reverse complement strand
AGGAAAAGAAAAAACGGAAGCAATTGATACAATTATACCCTTGAGAACTTTGAAAATTACATGATGTACCCAAGTATGACTGATTTTAGACGAAGGATAAGTTAGTCATTTACTGTCGGTCGAATCTAAACATTTGTGACACCAAAATTTTCCGAAGATTCTTTTTATCGAACGGCCGCGTTTTTAAGCTGAATGATCCAACGGTTATGACACGCAGAGTATTGCATTGGGCGTTGCTTGCCTTAAAGAGGGGGGAGATATGTGAAATTAATGCAAGGAGAAATAGTATAAAATGTTGAAAATATACAACCTACACACAAAAGCGTGAATGGCTCAATGGTTAAGCTTCTTAGGTGGGATTATGACCTTGAGAGTTCGAATCTCAAGGGAGAACATACTAAATTATCACTTTAAAGTTGAGAGTTGACCGAGTCGACTGAGTTGACCGCGTCGTATGCGTGTCGTGTCCGCGTCCGTGTCCGACACGAGTCCGACGCGGACTCGGGCCCAAATTCGGCGCGTCAATGCAACCCAGGCCGCTAGTTTTAAGGCTGCTGCAGCAAAATGAAATACTCCAAAGCTGACGGACGGTTGCGGATTAGGGTCATCCGCGTCCAGTCCACCAAAGTTGTGGATTTTAAAAGTTCATTCGAGTCCCGTCTAATCATTCGTGGATGAACGGATGCTGCGGATAGGATGGATTTTCAACAAAACAGAAAAAAAATAAAAAATAAAGTATGGAAACTTAAGCTACTTAGGCTTAGTTTGGTATTGTTGTGAGTTTTTTGAAAGCGCTTTTTCGTTGTCCTAGTTAGTGAGTCGAGTTTTTTGAAAGCGCTTTTTTGTTGTCCTAGTTAGTGAGTCGACAACTATATTTGCACTCCTCGGATAAATTATTGCTAACAAAAATTGCAAGTTTTAAGGCTGGTGCACCAAAAACGAAGCTACTGGTGAATTTAGAAACCGTGAATTCATTTGGAAGCGGTGGGTTTTACACAAATGTCGTGAACCATCAATGGGGAGGCAATACATAAACAAGGTATGATGTTTGGGAAAAACAGCATCTAAAACGTTTTCGGCAGCATAGAAATGGTGAATTCATGTGAGAGTGGTGGGTCTTACACAAATGTCGTGACCCACTACTGGTGAGGCAGTACATAAACAAGGTATGATGTTTGGAAAAAACAACATCTAAAACATTTTCGGCACCAAAAAAAAAAAAAAAACTTAAAAGCCTTGATTTTATTTTATTTTATTTTATTTTATTGTTGAGATACAATGTTACGTCGTCGAAATCGGTGGATGTTCGGACTTATGAGATGTTACTACGAGGGGCTGAACCGTTAACCTCTCTTATGGGGGAGGAATATTATTTATTTATTTATTATATTTTATTGAGTGACAACAACAAATTGTTATAAGGAAATCTGAAACAGGACAAGGAATAAAAGACCTCAAACAGAGAAAACTACAGCTTTTTCACTATTCAAGACCTTATTAAAGATATTAGGAGGTTTATCCCACCACTCTAGATATCTGATACTAGACCTAGCTGCTTTAGCCAACTTATCAGCCGCTTGGTTGCAGGACCTTCTTTGAAATTTAACAGACACATTATAGAGAGAGCTTACACACACACCTATATTTTTCAAGAAGATTCGCATCTTCCCACTGAACATTAGACTGAAACCCTTTATAAGCTTTTACCACTTCCTGATTATTTCCTTCATTGATTATCTGTTGAAGACCTTTATCCTTATTCAACTTTAAGGCTTTCGGCAGAGCTATGCCTTCAGCTTGAGTTATATTCCTTGCTCTGGATGACAATGCCATTGTCCCCATGAATTCACATGCATGATTACGAACAATTAAAGCAAAACCTTTTACTAAAACCTACATTGAAGTTTCGAACTCTGAAGTCCATAAGTTGAAATAACAAGAATATGGTTTCGAAATCTAAAAGTGAATATGGCATTCTGGAAGTTCATATGTAAATAATCAAATGAATGATTCCAAACTCTAGTAATCAGAGTCAAACCATAATATAATATTTGAACTCAGAAAAGCAGTATATCGAGTCTACACAACATAAGTGTGAGTCACGATCTCGATTACATTAGCACATACAAGTACGTACCAATCAATCCGACATAGTCAGACAAGGTAAGTCGAGACACAATACTGTGATGGATTAAATCTCGTAATACTACAGAGACAACATCACAACTGTTATTATCCAACTCGTAGGTTATAGGAAAAACCTTATATCACTTAGAGACGGAGAAGAAAATAAAGCTCTAAGCAATATAAAATGTCATAACTACAACAACAATATCGCTAGTGATACCGTGGAGTTATCTCTAAAGACACACTGATGACTGATCACAAGTGATCAAGTGATAACGTAAAGCTCAAGCATTAAGTTATGTTTCTGTCTTTTATAGCACAAGTGTAAAAGATAATGGAATCGAGTTATTTAGATTCACTAACCTCTTGAATATGAAGCTGGATATCTTCAAATTGCTCCTCGATCTTTTTCGACTCTTCATGGTGTGATTATAAATCCTACCAAAATCTTCCACAACCTAAAGCTAACTTAATTTACCTAACATGTGTTTCAAGCGGTCGAGTTTTGATCATTAAATTTGACAACTAAGCTTGACATACCAACACTTAGTGAGGTTGACTGAGCCATGCTCTAACAGTAGCCACGGTAAATTTGGTTGTGGAAAGATATGAGAGAATTGGTTCCACATATACTTCCATCCTTCCGGCTGAGGTAGACCTCATATACCCGTACATAGCCACGGCTGCGCTAGTGGTGGTGGTGTTACTGTTAGGGTTTTGTATGGTCAAACCCACTAGCGTTGGTATATCAAGCGAGTTGTCAGTTTTAGGTGTCAAAACACAATTTTTGATTTAGTCTATTATAGTTTAGATTTCGGAATTGGGATATAGACAAAGTAGTAGAGACCTTGAAGATAAATACAGAGATTATAAATAAGACATCAAATATTCTTCATCGACAAAAGGTTAGTAGGAGTTATGACTTTTATGGAATTTCTTCTATTCTACTTATTCTATCTTTCGAAATAGTCGGCTACTTTAGTAGAGATACTAATAGCGATTGAGATTTGTACTCTTGTCTACATAACCATGAGTTATGTTAGTATGTGTTCATGAGATACTAATAGTTGAGGTACATGAGATATATTCAATACATTTTCCAGTGCATGCAATGGTTTGCTTGCAAATTACATGTAGGAATCTGGGTTAATCTAAATGAGTACTCTAGAGCAGAGTCTATGGATTATAGTTGAGGACGTCTCACACGTCTAAGTACAGGAAAACTGGCCCAAGCCCAGGTACTTCCAGCGGATCCAGTTTAAACCTTAATCTGAAACACGACGGTTCACGAACCGGTTCGGGAACAGTGACCCCGAATTTTTCTCCTGAGTTCCAAAACGTTGATATGTATGCATACATGTACGTGAACAGTAGATTCAATGCATTTGGCCCATATTTCAGATTTAGACAGTTCGTGAACCGTCTCCTTATCTCTTAGTTGGACTTGGTTTATCACGAAATATCTTATGTGGTCCATCTAACGAATCTCAATGAGTCAATAAGATAAAGGTATTCTCATGGTCGTTGAATTTCTATCTTGAAGTGGTTAAGAGCTAACAAACCACTTGGCAGATAAATGGTAAAAGATTTCCAATTGAGATTAACCTATGGTTTCTTTGTGTGCAAGCCAAGTAACGGGCACATTTACACGGACACTTGGTAACTTGTACCACAAGTAATATGTTATTTTATCTCAAAGCAACCTGTCTTATTGAGAGCTATAAATAGATGGTTAAAGAGTGAAACCACAAGCATCAAGCATACGTAAAATTTCTCTGTGAAATTGATCGTAAACTCTTTGCACTTCGGTGTAAGCTTGTTGTGGTAGTCATCCTCTATTAGGTAGCAGTTCCTCTGTGGGAATTACCTAACGACTATAAAGACTTCTCTTGAGAGTTAGGAAGCACAGCTAGGCAATAACGTACCTCTGTGATTATTATCAAATTAACCTGTAACCTTGGTAACCTGATCACATTCTTGTCTATTCCATAGTCCTTCTCTTCTGCAATAAGGTTATTCAAGAACTGATACGTTACATACAAGGTTGAAGGAAGCAACGTACGGTTGTACACGGTGTTGTAAGACCTAGTTAGCTCCAGTTGTGTAAGTTTCTTAAGTGATTCTTCTTAGCAACTAAGGTACATAAAAGTTGGGCATAGTTTACCTGATTTACTTGTCAGCCTCCGCTTGTATGTAGATTTTCGTATGACCTGGAGCAATCCGAAGGAAGTCATCTTACGCATTTTAAGCTGAAGAGGACAGTTCAAAACATACAGTTGATAATTAAGGTTGCAAACCCGAAATTGTTGACATACGCCTTTAACAACGGTTAAAGAAACTCATAGGCCCGTAAAGGACATCAGCTAGGGAATTAAGTGCGTGACGATCTGTGGGGTATCTAGAGACGTAAGGATTGCGACAGTAGCCAATTCACTTGGAGGGTTGGAGTTGGTCTCTGCTACATCCCAGACCGTGTTTGTAGACAGTTAGTACTGTGTGGTGTTCAATTTGGATGAGGTCCAGAGGTTTTTCTACAAGTCGTAGTTTCCTCGTTAAAAAAAATCTCTGGTGTCTTGTGTGCTTTACTTTCCGCATTATATCTATGATCATATATTTAAAGCAAACACAAGTGTGTTGTTCATAACCGTCGAGTTGGTCCATAATCTATCCAGGGGATTTACCAAGACTTGTCCTGAGTTGGACTGATCACTTGTGATCCTACTCCGGTTATCAGATTTGGATATTGATTTTTGAGATCGTCCATATCTTACCATAAGACTCACGAGCCCAAACGAAAAAATTGATTGTATTTTGGTACCCCTGCTTTTTCAGTTACTATAGCGTGGATATAACTTTGAGAATGTAGCAGAATTTGTACCTTAAGGTTGTCTGTCCATAACAAACTTAGTCATCCTCGACGTCCAAATTTGGGTACCGAAAAATAGCCTTGGAATCTCAGTGCTTGCTTAACAGTGTCCACGTGCCTCGAAGTTGCGACTGTTTCTGACAGAAATACCAGCGAAGGACGGTGTGTAGCAACCAATCCTTTGAGGTGTTGTACCGGCATAAACCAGAATCGGCCAAAGGCGAAATCCAAGGAAAGAAGACCAAGTAGCCCAGTTAGAGTCTGGGTCCAAACCAAACTAGGTTGACCTTAGAGTGACTTGTTACTAGGGGTGAGCAACGGGTAGACGGATGCGGATTAGGGGTCACCCTCATTCAATCCACCAAAGTTGCGGATTTGAAAAGTCTACCCGTGTCCAGTCCAATCACCCGCGGATGAGCGGGTGATGCAGACCGGATAAGAATCACCCGCGGTAATCAATTAAAAAGATAAAATCAATGACGACATTGATTAAGATCAAAGCTTCCACTACACCAAATTACCCGAATTGCAACAGGATTTTGCAACAGGGTTTTCCCTGTTGCAAAATTGCAACAGGGAAAAAAATTTGCAACAGGGTACCCTATGTTGCAAAATTGAAACTGCTGGTCCCTGTTTCGGATTTGCAACATCCTTGACTTTCACATGTGCCATTCGCGTAGGTACATGGAGACACCTTAGTAGTTTTACACCCAACAGTTTGACCTTTTTAAAACACATGATTTTATCCATGCCCAGTTTGACCAAGACCCTTACCAAGACCTTGACCCTAACCATTACCTTGAACCTGACTTACACCATCGAACCAAATGACTTAACCATTTTTCTTCGTTTTCTTTCTCACCCAAATTCACTTATCCATTCTTCTTTCGTCTCTCTCGTCTCTGCTGCTAGGTTAGGTCCATGGTTCCAAGATTTTTCAGAAGCCCTAATTTTATTCCCCAAATCGAAAATCAATCTAGAAACCTAATATTTAAACCTTGATTTCAATCTTTCTCAAGCTGATTTTGTATTAAAAGAAGCAAAATGAAACCCTAGTTTTCTGATTTCAAAAGTTCTTGTGAACGAGATCTACTGGAAGATGAAGATAGTAAAGTTGTGGGTTTTCATGGAAGAAGAAGAAGAAGAAGATAGTAAAGTTGTGGGTTTTCATGGAAGAAGAAGATAGTAAATCATGTAGCTATTGTTTCTTCATTACTTAGTTTAGGTTTTTAAAATTAACGATGTGGGTTTCAGTATCGAAGTCTGCTGGTAATTTCTTCTTTTCTCTTACTGGTTTGATTTTATTTGTTGGCGTTTGAATTTAGGGTTTACTGAGGCTGTTTGTAGTGAGAAATTAGGGTTTATTATGTTGAGATTTGATTCATGGATTCATTTTATTGTTAGGTTATAGGGTTAATTGCTGGTTTGATTTTGTGGGGTATGAGAATATTACAAGTGTTTGGTTTATGTGTATCAATTCATATGTGAAATAAATATGAGGTTTTTAGGGTCTGGATTTTGTTTATTATCATTCTTTAGGGTTTGGGTTTAGTTTGTTATCATGTTTAGGGTCAGGGTATTGTTTGTAGTCAAGATACGGGAACTGACGACCCTGAATTTAAGATACGGGAGCTTCTTGTTCCTGCCGTTGTTTTTTTGGTTCTTTTCGTTTCAGCAGTATTGGAAGTTATCCTTTACTTTGCTTCTTCTTGTTTTTGTTATCTTATGTTTTTCTGGAGTTAATTGTATTACACATTTGTAGGGTTATGCTGTCATGGTTTCTGCTTTCGATTAATGTCATTTTCACAATTGTAGGCTATTGCTGCATTTCAAATAGCTTTGCAGTACAATTCCCAGAGTGCAGAGGTATCTAGGAAGATCAAGAGGCTTGGTCAGCTGGCAAAAGATAAGAAACGGGTTCAAGAACTAGAGAGTATTGCAATTTTCTGTGCATTATGCATTCATGTCATGTGTAGAAGTTCAAGATTTAGAATTGTTTTGGGTAATAGGGCTAGTGAATTAGCTGTCAAATTTAGGCGTGCCAAGATTGGAAGTGGACGAAGTTTTAGAAGATATCAACACTGGTTAACATATGTATAGGCAGGTGAGCATGGACGTGTAGGGGTGCAAATATTGAGTTTGAAGGAAACAGAAAATGAGAGGAGACCCGCGATTGTATTCTTACATGCTACGCGCAGATGCAAGGAATGGGAACGACCAAAACTGGAGGTAATTACCACTTGAGCAAAGCTTTTTAAGTGTTGCTATAAAGTAGAGCACATTTTATTTGTGGTTTTACTTAGACTTGCTGATAGCATCACTAATCTCTTCTCCAATTTTTTTCGTTCTTTCAGGCGTACGCTTCCAGAGGCTATGTTGCCGTTGCTATTGATGCTCGCTACCATGGTGAACAAGCCAGTAGTCTAACAACTTATGATGATGTACGTGTAACTCAATAAGCTTTAAATAAGCTCGTGTCGTGCTGCAGGAATGAATTCATGGTTAGTTGCTGCTTTAGATCCACGGTTTGCAGTGGTTGTTCCAGTAGTTGGTGTTCAGGTGCATAAAATATATGTTTGCTAGTTGATATTTGGCATTCAGAATACATCCAGTCTGCTAATACTGTTTGTGTAACAACGTTTGTAGAGTTTCCGTTGGGCTATTGACAATGACAAATGGCAAGCTCGAGTTGATTCTATAAAGCCTCTCTTTGAAGGTAGATTCGTGTCTTAAAAACTTTCAAATAAGCATTGTTAAACTGAACGAAGCTTAACAAAATTTCCTGATGTCATATCATTGCAGAAGCAAGAGCTGATTTAGGCAAAAATGAAATTGATAAAGATGTCGTGGAAGAGGTCAGTAGGAACTTTTTGCAGTGGTTGTTTTATCACTCATGTTTAGATGAGATTTTATATTTATTGACTACCAATCAGTCTATGAATGTACATTCATCTTCTCTCTTATCTAATGGAGCAGGTCTGGGACAGGATTGCTCCTGGTCTAGCCTCCAAGTTTGATGCCCTTTACACGCTTCCAGCTATTGCATCTCGTCCGCTACTCATTGTAAATGGTAAATGTTCATCCAACTCAAAATCGTTCTCTACTTCATTTAAATGGTAAATGTTGTGATACGAATTTTAGTTGGGAAGTTTTTTTTTTTCTTCTGAAGTCTAATTTGTCAATGTACACAATTTTTGCTTGTCTGTGGGTTGTATAGTCTCTATGATGCTAAGGTATGTTCTTGTATGGTCGTACTAAATGCATTTGTTCTGCATTTTATTGCACTGGAATACTATCTTTCTACGTGTACAGTTAATGGCCATGACGAACTGTGATTAACTTAAACATCTTTTACAGTCTGAATAATATGCAGCTGATGAAGATTCTAAGGAGATCTTCTCTTTTGTCGTCGAGACCATGGAGATGACAGTTAAATCATGGCATGAAACAGATAAAGTGGATGCAAGAGTTTATTATCTTCTTGATAAAGAAAAGACAGATACTGAAAAGTATGCCCCAGTTGTCAACATTGACAAGGTATAGTATAGCATAACTTTGCTAGGCTCCCTTTTCTTTTCTCTTTCCTTTCTCTTCTACTACTTCTTAGCTTGTCCTGGCTTTGTATTCTGATAGATCTGATTTTATCATTCAATCATTGTTTGTTGTTTCTGAATAATTCATTGAAGTCTAAACTGGGGCAAGCAACTTTCTGATCTTAACCATTTACTAATTGATAAACATTATCTCAGTTTGTTGATGGCTATTTTTGTTTTTTTATCAAATTCTTACTTTTTTTTGCTAATTTTATCAAATGCTTACATTTGACTTGTTGTTCGGACCAGGCATTTGAATCTCCCAATACACATGGCAGCTGTATTCCATTCTTAAGGCAGTATGCTGAAGATTCTTTCGCAAGAGGAGCTTGTTTAGTGGTTCCTAAAAACATTATATCCTATCCACAGGTACTTAGGATTGCACCTTTCTAAACTTCTAGTACATCCGAGTTTTTAATGTCTCTTATTATATCAGATTTCAATTGCATATCAAGTTTTTATTAGAAATAATAATATTTTATGGAATTTTAACATTGTTATGAGTGTTTTATCAGAATCACTATTAGCCGGGTAATTTGCAGACTATTTATACTCATAAATGTCTCTTGTTATGACTCATAAATGTCGTTTTTTCGCTTGTTTCTTTTAGTTGCCCTGGTAGTTTGCAGACTATTTATACCCCAAAGGAATCCGTAGTAGTCCGTTTAAGCACATGCGTATCTGTATTTGTATGGTCTACTTGTTATAAAATGTGTTAACAAGTTAACACTGGTATAGAAACATTTGGAGTACAAGTAGCAAGTGGCGAAATAAAGGAGTTTAACCCTCTTATCCTCTATTTTGGTTTCTATGTGGTTATCTGGCTGCTTTGGTGCTTAGAATTAGTAGTTATGTACTCTTGCTAGCTATATCTGGAGCAAGTTACATCAGACAAGTGTAGTACGTTAGCTAGTTGTTTATCTCTTGCTTCTTTGTTGACATCATAGAAGCTGTAGTTGTTTATGTTTTTGTAGTTGTTTAGTTCTGTACTCTTGCTGTTTGGAAAGTCATCCATGTAATCCATATATTCTTCTTCAAGCAATTTTGAGTTATTCTAATTTTTGTTGTCTTATGTTTTTGCAGGTGGTCTGTTTCTGGTGTGTTATGGGATGTGGTGATGGATTGGCGAAGAATCAGCCAAGATCACATACCCATGCAGGAATCATGCCGATCCATATGTCTCCTAGTTCATTACAGCAAGATTGATTGCGGGTTATGGACTGCAGGCATATGGATTTGCATGGATCTTTCATAAGTATGTGGATTGGTTGTGGCGATGATTTATGTTATTTTCTTAAGGTCGCAATCGAGTCAAGCTGTTGGCGTAACATGATTTCCAGGTACCCGAACTTTTGTTATTCACTTGAGGTCTAAAACTTAGTTGTTATTTAGGATGTGAAACATAACTGTGTATCTTAAGGTCTGAATATTATGACTGAAGAATGAATGAATGACTGAATGAATGAATGAATGAATGAACGAGTTAACTGAATTCAGGGGAACCGTTGTTCTGGGTGAATTCCCTTGGAAATTGCAGGTTAAACAGAGCTTGTGACTGAAAAAACAAGCCAGGTCATGCCCAATTTTTTGCCGGGAAATGACCGGAATTTTGCCGGAAAATGGCCAGAATTTTAGCCGGCTTGATATGAAACTGAACGGAATTGAACGGATTCCGGCAGAAATTCTCAGGCCAGGAATAATGTTGACCAGGGCAAGACCATTTTTGACCGGGTCAAGACTTGGAGTCAAGGTCTAGGTCAAGTCAACCTTTTTTTTTATCCTATGACCAAGAATAGCAACACAGTTTCCCTGTTTCAAAAAAAAAATTTGAAACAGCTTGACTGTGTTGCGAAACGAGTTGACCCCTGTTTCAACCCAAAATTTGAAACAGGGAGTGAGCTGTTTCAAATTTTTGCATTGCCCTTGTTTGCAACAGCGGTCGGCTGTTGCAACCCCGATTTGAAACAGGTTGACTCTGTTTCAAAACGCTAAATTTGGTGTAGTGTTCATTCAAGCTTTTTGCTGCTTCAAAGAAATTTGCTCCTAAAACTAAAAGTGTTAAATCTGTTGTTTCTGATGACAAGACCAAGAAGAAGAGTTGTTCCTAAATCGAACTAGTCAAGAATCTAAACCTGCACATACGAAGAACAAACTGTTGTTCCTGCAAAGGATGTACAACCACGGATATAACTTCGTATAATATAGATGAACGTACCACTGTTTTAATCTATGCAACAGAACTGTTATTCTCTTTACCGATAGAAAAACTCTTCATTAGATCTGCTAGATCTTTAGGGATTTTATCTATGTATATTTCCTCTATTAACCTTGATATACATATGTAATTCTCTTACTACCCTTAGGTGCGGGTGATCCGCGGATTTGATAACCCACCCGCGTCCAGTCCGCCAAAACAACGAGTTTAGAAAATACACCCATATCCAATCTGTAGACTTGCGAATTGGGTGTCCACCCGCAATTTTTCGGACGAGTGCGGATGAAATCCGCGGGTCTCGACATTTTGCTCGGCCCTACTTGTTACTGGGCCAGAAAATTGGGCCTGCAATCAAACTGTATAGGAATGAAATATGAGTCCCTAATAGGGGTGAGCAACGGTGTGGTTCTTGCGGTTTAGGGGGTCCCCGCGACCGCACCGTCAAAAGGTGCGGTTTGAAAAATCAAACCGCGACCGCACCGTGCACCGCCGGTTTTTAGAACCGCGGTTTTGCGGTTCTTGCGGTTTGGTCCCGGGGACCCCGCGGTTTTCAATACAACAAAAAAAAAAAAAAAAACATTCCAGATCTAGTTCTGAACTGATCATTTCTATGTTCATATTGACGAAAAATTCTAAAACCAAAACCCATTACAAACTTAGTCACAATCCAAAATAAGATCTCTGAATAAGTTAAAACATCTCTGATTTAAAATCTACCAAAATGAAATCTTCTTCAGATCTACCCATTGTAGCATGTCAACGGCACAAACATCCATCAAATGATGCCCAATTTTGGTTATAAGGTCAGTACTCCGATCTATATCTTTATGCTGAAAAACCTGTACTTGAAGAAGGACTTGGAATTCTGTTCACCGGAATGTCAAATTTGCAATATCAGATGCCTGCTTAGATGAACAAAAAAAACAAACAAACATGAATATCACTGCCGTGGACAAGCCAATCGAAGTACCAAGCACCATTATTTCACAGATCTTACCTGAGATCCTGAGATACATGTGTCTGCACCAAAATCAAAATCATAAAATTCGGAAGTCAATCAATTGAATCAACCATTCGCTCAAACATTATAAATAAATCAACTTTAATCGGTGGCGATGGTTGTGATTGAGAGAGACATAGAGAAGTTCTGGTCTTGCTGCAAAGAAAGGGGGCGAGGCAGAAGGATAAATGATACAGAGGGCGGCGGAGAATGGGGCATCCATGAATGACTGATTTACAAACACAGACAAAAAGAGAGAAGAAGAAGAAGAAGAAGAAGAAGAAGAATGGATAGATGGATGGATAGAGAGAGAGAGAGGAGGGTTGTTTGAAGAAGCAGAAGAAGCTGCGGTCAAAAAGAAGCAGAAGAAGGAGATAAGGTTTACCGTCCTCCCCAAAAATTCATTTGCCTCCCCACATTTCCAAAATAGGGTCACCCGGGCATAGTTTGGCTATCTCTTAGTAACGGTTGCGGACAAATCCGCGGTTCTCATGGGCGAACCGCAACCGCCCCGCTAAATGATGCGGTTTGGAAAATGGAACCGTCACCGGCCCGTTGGATGAACGGTTTGGTTCTAAACCGCAGATTTGCGGGCCGGTTCCGGTCCAAACCGCGGTTTCGGTGGTTTTGCTCACCCGTAGTCCCTAAAGTTGTTTCAGAATTCAGATAGACCTAGACCAGTTGGGCTTAAATGTTGTCCACTGAAGGTAATGAATGGGCTTGACGAGTGAAACAAGTAAGTAGAAAAATCAGAAGAGCGTATTCAAAGGAAAACAAAGCAGAAATGACACAGCCAACAAATGAGGGCTCCAGACTCTTGAACACAAAGCCAACCTACTTATGTACCAGACACAATACAAAGAGATGAAATCGGCAAGCAACAGAATGGTAAAGCAAAAGAACAGCTAAGAAATGAAGCTACAAGCCGCAAGTATAAATCAAGGAAATCTCCCAAATTCACAGTAACCCAGAAAAGACAGGCTAGACAGCCAAAATAGATGAAAGAATCCCAGCAATCCAGTGACACAAATAGAGAACAGTGAGCTAAGAACAGGATACTTACAGCTGCTACAGATGTTAACTGAGAGAGCAGTCAGAAATGAACAGATAATAGCAGTGCAGTACAAGGTAATTAGTCAGACTGTAATTTAGTAGGTAGTTTTAGATGCACCAGGTGACTGCAGGTAAAACAAGAGACAGGAGTTATGACTGCAAAGGGAGTCACCAGAATGTGCAATAAAGGAGAAAGAAGTGGTATCGAGATTAAAGTGTACAGCAAACACTGAATTCAGAAACTGAATACTCTAGATGAGCAACAGGCAAAGCAATACACTAAAGGATATATAGAACTAACTATCACTATATTACAGGACAGCTAAATGAACAATAGGATTCTCGGATAAGCAGGAGACAAAAGACTTGCATCTGTAGCCAGATTTGGTAACCAGCAACCAGAATGTTCATAGAGGGAACTGGAATAGAGAAAATAGAGTCTTAACAGCAAAAGCATAAACACCACTGTAAACTTAAATACTTTCGAATCTAGATAGACAGGTCACAGGACAAGTAAGACACAAAAGGGTAATCTAGGAACCACAGTTGAAAGAAGGAACTTACTGTCACTAATAAGACGTTAAACACACCTTAGACAACCACAAAGATAGGATTTAACACAACTGCCAGATAGACTGTACAAGGAACAGTCAGAAGTGCACAAATTATAAAGGTCAAGCACAAAGGAAGAAGTACTTTTAAAGACAGCATGAAATGAACAATGAATTCTAAGAGATGCAGGAGACATACATTTGGCAGCTGCACAAGCCAGATATGGCAATTAAGGTAACCAGAATGTAAAAGGAATCTCTTAACATAAGAGGTCAGATTTTTTGTGTGTGAAATTTTCTTCCTGATCAATGAAATCTTGTTTGCTTCATACTAAAACGGTTCAACAAACAGGGGTATTTATTACTACTACTCTACTTGCTAACGAATAACAGTTTCCCTTCCTGACATGTATAACTAACTATATACTTGAACACAATATAACAGATTTCAAGGACCCTAATTTAGGGATCCTCTGTGCCTTCATCCTCATCTGCTCCTTCTGGTTCATGTAACATATTCATCAACATGGAGATTTGGTCTTGCAGCATCCTATTTTCTCTCTCTCTATCTGCACG
>JAJJMA010048362.1:11032-23726 GCA_023529015.1 Papaver nudicaule | reverse complement strand
ACTGATAGAGGACAGTTACACCATACGTCAACAATTAGGTTGAAAAAACAGTATTGCTAACACAAGCCTTTGACATCGGTCAAAGGAACTCCTAGGCCTGTAAAGGACGTCAGCTGGGGGAATCAAGTGCATGACGATCTGTGGGGGATCTAGAGACGTAAGGAAGGCGACAATAGCCAATTCGCTTGGAGGGCTTGAGTTGGGCTCTGCTTCATCCCAGACCGAAGTCTTATAGTAGGCTAGTGTTTGTAGTCAGTTTGTACTGGGCGGTGTTCAATCTGGACGAGGTCCCGAGGTTTTTCTACAAGGCAGTTTCCTCTTTAAAAAAATCTCTGGTGTCTTGTGTGCTTTTACTTTCCGCATTATATCTCTGATTGTATAATTAAAGCACCAAGTAGTACGTTATTGCCTAACTGTAGAGTTGACTCCAAAGTACTCTTTGTCGAGGTTTAACAACTCCAGTTATAAGTTTGGATATTGATTTTTGAGATCGTCCAGACTTAAACCATAAGACTCACGAGCCAAAACAAAAAGTTGGTAGTATTTCGGTACCCCTCCTTTTTCACTTTGAACTGATAATGTGTTATTTGGATTGTAATCCAAGTCAATTGACAATCAATTTGTTCGATATCTTAATTTGAATCTCAATTTCATGAAATTATAAATACAAATCACTTGATTTTAAATTCATGGGACAAAATCTGTGACGGACAGGAATACAATTTCTAACACGTTGAATATGGTTTTGGTTATTTTTGTCCATTGATTTCTCTACCAGTTCATTTCTCTTTAAGATAGAGAAAGAAATTTTAAGACAACACATGTATGGACTCGAGCCATATACTATAGTATCAGACACGGCCCATGGCCCTACTTCGGGACTCGGGCCCATGCAAACGCACAGGCTGAATAACTAGTTTCTCTAATGATGCGAGTTCCATTGCATTGAAATTTAAGCAAAATTGAATAAGAGAACAAATGAATAAGCATCACGCATACATACTACAAAAATGATCATTGATCCATATGATGATGCATCAATTTAAAAAACCTTAAAAATCAATATTGTTTCCTAACAAGTAACAAGAACAACAAGAACCTTCAAACAATGTAAACTAAAATGCAGATCATTTTTTTACTTTTGCGAGTTTAGTTGTTCGATTACTCATCAATATTTGATTAGTTTTAGAATTTTAGATCAAGACCTTACCTCTGGCACATAAAGTAACGTATAACAAAGAAAAGAAGAGTCAAAATTTTATTAAAAGGGACTTTTAATAAGAGAAAAATATTTTCAGTTATTTTGTGAGTTTTTATGTTTTTCTTTCCTATATAATCCATTTTTTTAGTCTAAATTTAGGTTAGTTATTAGTATACGTAATTAATAAGATTACGAAGATTTAAAAGAAGGGTAAGTTAAGAATATAAATTTACAACTAGAATCAGTTGAAAACTGTCAAAATAGAAGGACAAATGTCAACCTCTCATTCGTCCCCCATGCCCCCATCCAATTTCGCCCCCATCAAAAAAATTCTCATACTACCTGGGTAGCGAATCTCGCTTGCCGACTCGGATTCTTCGATACATCTTAAAACGACTTCGAGAGGTACACTCAGTTGTGGGAGTTTCCTGTCTTGGGAGGGAGGGAATCCTGACCTCTGTACTCCGAACCTATTGTGTAATCCTCATTCGTTCCCACGTCGAGAATCATTGCCTTTATTTTCACCGTAACCCCCGTTGTTGTATATTTTGTTTTCGTTATACCTCCCATCACCAAATTTTTCCCTTCATTTTCCATATCGTCCCCCATTATTCTGTCTTTCTCGCTTGAAAGATTATCCTCCATGAATGTCCATTGGTTGGTCTTGCGTTGATCCGAATAATACTTTCTTAAAAGGTTCCACGATCCTTTTGACTTCTTCTCGCTCTTCAAGGGATAAGTTGTTAATCGAATGCAACTGCTTCGATATGTTGTCCTTTCCTTGGGCTGCATGTTCTTTGATTTCCTCGAGTGCAATTCGTCCCTTTTGGTATTTTCGCAATTCCTACAATGTTTCGACGCTCTTCGAGAATAGCTTATCGTATAAAGGATGATCTTTATCCAGTGCATTTAGGTAAGCTCGAACTTTATCTTTTTCTGTAACGCCATTTCCAACCTCCACACATTGTGTTGTCCAACGTTTTGTTAAGCTTTTAGTAGACTCCTTCGGCTTTACCCTAATACTGAATAGTTTCTCCACTATTGGTTTCGATGAGCTGTTGTAAAGGAAGTGAAGCAAGAAAATCTTGGATAGGTCATCGATGGTTGATATCGAGCATGCTGGTAAGTTGTCATACCAAGCTAGCGCCCTCCTTTCAAACTCGACGGAAAATATTTGCAAAGCCCTTCATCTTTATCATCCCAAGCTAAGAACAATCTCTGATACATCTTTATGTGATGTATTGCGTCTCCACTCCCATCGAAGATTGAGTTGAAAATTGGCATTGTACATTTAACTGGGATTGGCTTGCTTTGAAATTCATGACTAAGCGGTGATCGATTTACTTCACTGATTTCTTGTTTTAATTTTAAGTTTGTTGTTGGTTGCTCCTTGTTTTCGAGGAGTTCTGGTCGCATTGCTTTAATCTCTTTCATCATGACCTTTTGTAATGCAGCTGCTTCTGCATCCCTTCGTGCTTGTTCGCTTTCGTATACCAAATGAATATTGTTTCCCATCAAGTGTATACTTGGTTCAGGACGTGGATTCGATGCATTTCCTTTGGTGTGCGAGCCAGCCTTTGAATGGGAATTTTCTCTTGTTGGCGAGTTATGCTTCGAATGCAGGCTTTTGCTAGGGTGAGAGTTTCCTTCACTGTTCCTCTGTAATTCGATACCGATTTCTCGGTGGCCTTTTTGTTGGCTTCGGTTAATTTTATCTTCATCTTTCTGTATTTTCTCATTAGTGCTTTGAACTTCTCTGCTCTTACTTTTTCCTCCTTTGTCGGCTGTCTTCTTTGTAGTACGATGTCTTGTTTTTCTACTTCGATGACCTCGTTGTTTTGATGCTCCGGGAATCCATCCCATCTAGTCCCAAGTCTTCAACTTCTACATGCTCTTCTACCCTTCTGTCCTTATTCTGAACCGTGCTTCCCATTTCCGGCGAAATTCCTTTGCTAACAGATTGTCTTGTGTTGTGTTGCCTCGATAAACCTGTCCCTTGCCTCAGTATATGATTGGACTTTGATGCCATGGTGACAGTGACCTGCAAAAAGTAACAAACCCGTGAGGTCCAGGGCGGCTACTTCAGTGTACTATTGGTCTGTCATGTATACTAGCGGTTATAACAGAATCTGACAGCGAAATCAGGGTGATTTTATTTGTTTGCATCCTAAGATTTCTGACGCTAAAACTTTTGTGTTTTGTTTCCCTAACAATCCTGCTTCACCTAGATCTGCCTTCCAGAAATGGAGGTTCTAAGATATTTGTCTTAACTAACTTTCCGAAAAAGACTGCGTTTCCAAAAGTGCCTTCCTTACTTTCCTAATATACCTTTTGAGAGATAAACCCTAAAATAACCTTATGAGGTCTTTTAGCGAAATAAAGATAAGGAGAACCCAAGGTTATTTTCTGGAATTATGATGAACTCGAAATCAAAACTATTGTTTCACAAATTTTTGAAAACAACCTTTTCATTCTTTTTTTTTTTTCATGAAAAGTCTTAAAAACTGTTTGGATCTTGATTAGATCTTTGTATTTCAAAGATTGAATTCCTTGAAAACCTCGATTTATAGATATATTGATTTGCTCGAAATTCCTTAGCACTCTAAAACTCAAAATCTTTAGATACTTAACGTGATGGAGCTGTTTTAAGTAAAAATAGAAAGGTTACAGAAGAAAACTTATAAAGCCTAAGAAAAAAAATTCTGAAAATTTTGGAAAACCAACAAAGCATAGGCAGACCTAAGTCATTTTAATCACTCCCTGTTTCTAGTGCCAAACTGTGTCGGTATAAAATCTTCATAGAGACTCTATACCTAACAACCATCATGATAAGCCCTAAGTAAAGAGATTTAGGTGTTGTTTTGGTGTAAAATAGTTCAACGAGCTACTAATCATGAATTACTCGATGAGGATAACAACACTAATGACAGAGAATATTTCCATGGCTAATTCTACATGGATTATCTGCTTAGAGACCAAAGGAGATTGTGTATTATTCACTAACCTAGTCTCTCTCAAAAAAAACCCAAGACTTCTTAGAAAATCCAACCCTTACAACTGAGCCCGAGCTCGCCTTTTATAAATCGAGTTACATGGTGGAAGACAGCTAATAAGACGAAATACTCAATCGTGGGTGTTAGAAGTTGTCAAGTAAGTCGGTGCGCATCGAGATGGTATCAAGGTTAAGATTGATTATTTCATCCCTCGATCTCTTTCTTCGATTGTACTACAATCCTCGATGTGTAATGCTTCTTCGATGACACCTGTCTATTCGAGGAATACTTTGAGTGATGGATCTCTATACTTCGAGCTGTCTCTTCTCTTATCATGTTCCTTCTTTGGAATGTCGACACGTGGCTCGATGGGTTTACCCCCCTACAGTTATGGTTGTACAAATGACTTTGTACGCAGGTATAAGTATAACTATGTAAGGAGGAGATTGATTTTATGCTAGTCACGAAGACTATTTTATATTATATGCATAAATCAGTGATTTTTGGTATCATCTAGTATGACTACGGACGTGTTCGAAAACTAAAAATCATATCTCAATCTTTATTCTTAAAGATTGTTTCCGTTTTTCTCATGTCCGGGGGAATGACAACCAACGGGGGAGATTTCTTTTGTGAACTTGTGCTTAGTTCATATACTCCCTCGGTTTCATTATTTCCGTCCTAATTTCTATTTTCGTCTATTTCAAAATTGTGTCCAGTTTCTTTTTATAAACGTATTTTCCCCATAAACTCTCAAGTATACCCTTACATATTTTATATTTATAAATATATTTTAAATATTATCCTAACTAAAATTTTAAATACTACCTTCATAAAAAAGAAACAAATCTGTTTAATATTTTTCCTATTTATCTACAATCCATTTTTAAAAAAATTCTACTCCATAAACATGTCCAAAAATATTTTTGGTTATATTTTCCTATGAAAATTTTATTCGCTCATTTTTTTCTTTCCTATTTAATGTTCTTACCAATTTGATTTTAGTATCTCCATAAATTTTTGGTTTTTTAATTTTGACAACATAGTAGGGACTGTCTAGAAAATCCCCTGGTCTTCTTAAATTCTTGACAAAGTCAAAGCGGCATAAAATAATGAAACGGAGGGAGTATGTCTTTAGGGTAGCGTGGTTGTGGAAATTACAGAGAATATATTCTATAGCCGATTATATTTTATATATTTCCTAACAGGTTACTTGTGCTGATTATATATTGTGTAACTTGTCGAAACGCCGATCCTTATATTGTGATCATTCTTATAAGTTGAATCGAGTTTCTCGGAACTTGAGTGTTTTTGTAAAATACCCTGATTTTCGAGACCCTTTGTCAATTATTTTTGACAAAAAGGGGGAGAAATATTGATAGCTTGACTCGTTCAGTGTTTGGTCTATGCATTAAGCAGTCTCATATGGAGAGAAAAATGCTTGTGCTTGTAATGAAAAATGAATGAAAGCATTGATTAAGGGGGAGTAACACTAGATGGTACTAGCATTGTAGACTTTCGCGTTGATAACAATACGTCGGACTTAATAGACATCTGAAACTTACATTTAGGGGGAGTAAGTGTATTTGTTATCATTGGTTTCATTAATTTCATTAGTACATATTTTGTTTGCAGACTAATATATTTTGCAGGTACTATTGATGAGGTGTGTTGTCAAGCTAAGTAGAAGAACTCGAAGATTAGAACTTAGGTTTTCGTTTTCTCGTTATTCTATGCAGATAGTTTTTATCACTAAAATTGACAAAGGGGGAGACTGTTAGAGCATGGTTCGGTCAACCTCACTAAGTGTTGGTATGTGAAGCTTAGTTGTCAAATATAGTGATCAAAACTCGACCGCTTGAAACACACATTAGGTAAAGACTTCATTAAGTTAACTTTAGGTTGTGAAAGATGTTCGAGGGATTTAGGGTCACTACATGAAGAGTCGAAGTAGATCGAGGTGAAAATGAGGATATTCAGCTTCGCTTTCAAGAGGTTATTAAATCTAAATAACGCGATTTCATTATCTTTTACACTTGTGCTACAAAAGACAAAACATAACTTAATGCTTGAGATTTACGTTATGACTTGATCACTTGTGATCAATGTGTCCTAAGAGATAACTCCACGATATCGTTTGCGGTATAACTGCTGTAGTTATGATATTCTATATTGCTTAGAGCTTTCTTTTCTTCTCCGTCTCTAAGTGAATATAAAGTTTTTCCTAAAACCTACGAGTTGGATAATAGCAGTTTATGATGTTGTCTCTGTAGTATTGATACGGGTGTATCTAAAGAAAGAAGCCAGAAGAAGGAAAGAAGACAGCGGAAGTATCTAGAAGATACTGGAAGGAGTTTAGTTTAGGAAATCCTATTTTAGTCGAGTTCTATAGTTCTAGGATTTTCCTTTCCTAGTTTAACTAAGACTTGTAAGCCATAACATCTATAAATAGAGGATGTTATGAAGTAACAGAGGCAGAGAAGCCAGAGGTGAGAAGTTAGCTTGCAATAGAGTTATTTCTCTAAGAAGTAATAAAGAAGAAGTTAAAGAAACGTTCTTGTCTTACAGAGTTCTAGCTCTCTCTATATTTTGATCTTTTAGTTCAAACCTTAAACACTCTTGATTCTCCACTGATTGATTTCGTATCAAGTGGTATCAGAGCTGTGTTCTGACACCTTAAGGGATTATTGTGGTGCATGGTCTTAACACGGTTCCAGTATACGGAATCAAGAGAAACTACTAAAGTTCTACCAGATACAAGAAAGCCTAGAACAAGTTACAAAACTAAGAAGATGGGAGAGGGAAGCGACGAAGGAAAAGTAATAACAGATGCAGAAAGAATTGCACAGTTGGAATTACAAGTCAAAACCCTACTCGAAGAAAAAAACCAAAAGAAGGAGAAAAAGAAATCTCTCAACAAGACTTCAGAGCACAAGGGAGAAACAGAAGATGAAGAAGAAGAAAGTGAAGGGAAAGGGTTTACAGAAGAAGAAGAAGAAGCTACAAATAGAAACCCATATAGAGGTTTGAAGGTTGAAGTTAAGCTGGAAATTCCTGATTTTGATGGTACCAAAGATGCTGAGAAATTAGACGGATGGCTCGATAAATTAGAGACTTATTTTACGGTCCATCAGATCAAGGAGAATCAGAAGATCGGTTTTGCTAGTCTCAAATTATCACATCATGCATTAATTTGGTGGAAAACTTATGGGAAGAAACATGAAGCTGGCACTATAACTTGGTCACAGTTCAAAACCCTTACAAGAAAGTATTTCTACCCTGTTGGATATGCAGATGAGAGGTGGTTTAAGTGGCAGCACTTTCGGCAACGTTACAATCAGAGTGTACAAGATTACACCACAGAGTTTTTTCAGCAGGCCCTGATATTAGAACTAGACGTTGAAAGTGACGATCTTTTCCGTAAATACTTAGGAGGATTGTTGGATTACATAAGAAGAGAGCTGAAACTCTTTAATGTAACACATCTCGAAGATGCTACAATCAAAGCAACTGCCATAGAAGCTAAGAACAAGAGTAGTAGCAATTCCGAAGGAAGAAGAGTAAGCAACAGAGGAGAAGAAAAGGTTTCAAAACCAACACAAAACCAGAGTTCGCAACCTGACAGGGAGGAAAGGATATGTGAACATTGCAAGAGAAAAGGACATCTTAAGGAAACATGCTGGGTCTTACATCCCCACATTAAACCAAGGAAACTACGTGAGATAGAGGGCCAACGGTCCTACAGGAGGACCAACTTCGCAGCTGAGGTAGAGGAAATTCCTGAGATCGAACAAGCAGATCCTAAACTCACCTTAGTACTAAGATGCACTGAGAAAGAAGAAGCTGATTTACAAGAAGAACTTTCCATGTGAAGATTCAAGTAAAACAAAGCATTGTTGATGCTATCATAGACTCTGGGAGTCAGAAGAACTTGATCTCAGAGAAGTTAGTCAAGCAAATGGGGCTTGAAACTACTCCTCACACTAAGCCGTATCCATTAGGATGGATACAAAAGGATACCGAATTACAAGTGAACACTTAGTGCAAATTCAAATTTGTTATTACCGAGAAATACATCGATGAGGTGATATGCGATGTAGTACCACTAGACGTAGCTCAAGTGATCTTTGGAAATCCATATTTATGGAGAAGAGATGCTGTTCTCTATCATAAAGAAAGAGTATATCGATTTAAGAAGGATGGGAAGGAATATCGCATTCAAGCCAACAAAAATTCTTTGCCCATGAAAGTCGTCTCTACAAATCAAGTTAAGAGGCTAATTAATGCATGCAGCAATTTCGCTTTAATACTCGTCCGACCAGTTATGAAAGAAGCTAGAAGAGTCACCCTACATACCATCTTATATGTAGCCCAACAAAAAGATATAAGTGGCATAAAAGAGAAGTTTTCAGATTTATTCAGAGAAGAGGTATTCCTACCACCCAAGAGAGAAGTGGAACATGAGATTACACTTGTTGGGGATGCTTCCCTACCAAATTTGAGCTTATATAGGACTTCTATACTTGAGTCTGAAGAAATTAAGAAGCAAATACAAGGGTTGCTAGAACAAGGAGCTATAGTTCCTAGCTGTTCTCCATGTGGTTCTCCAGTGTTGCTAGTTCCAAAGAAAGATGGAGGGTGGAGAATGTGTGTAGATTATCGGGCTCTTAACAAAATAACAGTAAAGAATAGGTATCCTTTACCTAGGATTGATGATCTTCTCGACCAGTTAGAAAGTGCCATGTTCTTTACCAAACTTGATCTCAAATCCGGATATCATCAAGTAAGGATCAAAGAAGAAGATACGTGGAAAACAGCATTCAAGACGCGCCAAGGACTATTCGAATGGCTTGTTATGCCTTTTGGATTATGCAATGCACCAGCTACTTTTATGCGCTTAATGAATGAGGTATTACGTTCCTTTATAGACGATTTTGTTATTGTGTACTTAGATGATATTCTGATTTTTAGCAGGACTTGGGATGAACATCTGAAGCATATATCTCAAGTCATGAAAGTGTTACAAGAGAACTCACTACGACTGAATGGCAAGAAATGTGAGTTAGGAAAACAAGAACTGATTTTTCTTGGTTTCGTTATTGGAGAGGGGAAGATCAAAGTCGATCCAGGAAAAGTTGCAGTCATCACTGCTTGGCCAACACCCACTAATGTCACAGAAGTGAGGAGTTTTTTGGGAGCTTGCCAATATTTGCGCAAGTTCATACGACATTTTTCTCAGATTGCAGCTCCATTGCATGAGTTGACCAGAGCAAGCCGAGTATTTGGATGGGAGTCTAAGCATGAGAATGCCTTTCAGATACTGAAGAAAAAGATCACAGAAGCACCTGTGTTAGCTCTACCAAATTTGCAGAAGCCATTTGAAGTAGAAACTGATGCTTCAAATTATGCCCTCGGGGCTGTATTACTACAAGGAGGAAATCATATTGCTTTCCATTCTGAGACATTTCACAGGGGCAGTCTTGAACTACCCTACTTATGACAAAGAATTGTATGCTATGCATCAGGCGATGAAGCATTGGAGATCCTATCTACTAGGGAAACAGGTGGTAGTTCATACAGATCACAAACCACTACAATACCTACAAACTCAGTCGAAGTTACAACAGGCACGACATATGAAGTGGTCTTCCTATTTGGAGCAATTTAACATCCATATCAAGTACAAACAAGGAGCAACAAATAAGTTGGCAGACATGTTATCCAGACCTCCAAACAACTTGTCTCTAGTAGTGGCAATGCACACTCAGCCCCTAATGCCAACTGCATATACTCAGTTTTATGCACAAGATGAAGATTTTCGAGAAGAATATGAGAAGCTAGCTAAAGGACAGAAGAGTGAATTTCAACTCAGAGATGGATTAATATACAAAGGGAATGCTTTGTGTATACCTCGTGAGGCAGATAGACTTCATTGGGTTAGAGAAGCCCATACTTCACAAGTAGCAGGGCATTTTGGGAAAGAAAAGACCATACTAAACCTCAAGCGGTATATGTATTGGCCAAGGATGCATATTGATGTTTCTCAGTACATCAGAGGGTGTACATTGTGTAACACCTCAAAACCATCAAACAGAAAAAGGGGATTGTACTTACCCTTACCAGTTCCAACCAGACCATGGGAGAGTATTTCCATGGACTTCTTAGGAGGGTTACCTACATCCAAATCAGGGAATGATTATCTGTTTGTGGTAGTCGACAGGTTCAGCAAGATGATTAACCTAATGCCTTGCAAGAAGACTGTTACAGGAGAAGGAGCTGCTAGATTGTTCTTTAATCACGTATGGAAACATTTTGGATTGCCAAACTCCATCATCTCTGACAGGGATAGTCGATTCTTAGGTCAGTTTTGGACTAAGCTATGGGGATTGATGGACACTAGACTTAAGCACAGTACGACTTTTCATCCACATACGGATGGACAGACTGAAGTAGTGGACAGAACTTTAGTTCATCTTCTACGGGGGTATAACTCTAAACACCCTAAGACATGGGACGATAGTCTATCGTATATACAATTTTCTTTCAATAGAGCTTTTCATAGCTCCACTAAGAAGTCTCCTTTTGAAGTATGTTTGGGATATTTACCTCAAAGTCCATTTGACATGGTTTTTACTACTCCAACAACTGAGGCAGAAGAAGAGGAAGACACACCAGAGCTCAAAAGTTCATAGAGAAGATTGGCAAGATACACAGCCTGGTAGAAGCTCAACTACAGAAGACTCAAGCTCAGTACAAAGCTAAGCATGACAAGCATCGTATGCCATGTAACTTCACTGTAGGTGACATGGTATGGATGAAGATAGGCAAAGAACGACTGAAGGGTGAAGCCAAGAAACTAAGGCCTATTCGTTATGGTCCTTTCAAGATAATAAAACAGTTTGGGGATAATGCTTTTCAGTTAGACTTACCTCCTTACATGCAGATGTACTCTATCATCAATGCAGAGTATTTGAAATTGTTTGAACCTCCTCTCTTACATGATGATGTTCAAGAGCTAAAGCTTCCATCTGTAGAGGAACTGAGGGTGGAACGTGAAGAAGTATTTACAGAAGATTGCATAATTGAGACTAAGGTGACACCAACTAGGCGAGGCAATCGTGTTATGTATCGTGTTGGACGAGCTGGACAACTACCTAGCAAGGCCAAATGGTACAACAGAGAGCAGGGTGAAGCTGAGTTCCCAAATTTGCAGTTTCAAAGCTTTACAGGAGTTGCAGCTTCCTAAAAAGGGGAGCCATGATACGGGTGTATCTAAAGAAAGAAGCCAGAAGAAGGAAAGAAGACAGCGGAAGTATCTAGAAGATACTGGAAGGAGTTTAGTTTAGGAAATCCTATGGATTTCCTAGTTTAGTCGAGTTCTATAGTTCTAGGATTTTCCTTTCCTAGTTTAACTAAGACTTGTAAGCCATAACATCTATAAATAGAGGATGTTATGAAGTAGCAGAGGCAGAGAAGCCAGAGGTGAGAAGTTAGCTTGTAATAGAGTTATTTCTCTAAGAAGTAATAAAGAAGAAGTTAAAGAAACGTTCTTGTCTTACAGAGTTCTAGCTCTCTCTCTATTTTGATCTTTTAGTTCAAACCTTAAACACTCTTGATTCTCCACTGATTGATTTCGTATCAAGTATTACGAGACTAAATCCATCATAGTATTGTAGACAAAATCCATCATAGTATTGTAGACAAAATCCATAATTGTATTGTGTCTCGAGTTACCTTGTCTGACTCTGTCAGATTGATTAGTACGTATTCGTATGTGCTAAAGTAATCGAGATCGTGACTCACACTTATGTTGTGTAGACTCGACATATTGCTTTTCTGAGTTCGAATATTATATTGTTGTTTGGCTCTGATTTTTAGAGTTCTAAATCATGCATTTGATTTTCGACATATGAACATCTAGAATGCCATCACTTTTAGATTTCGAAATCATATTCCCGTTTTCTTATCTTATGGACTTTAGAGTTCGAAACCTCAATGTAGGTTTTGGCAAAACTGACTTTAATTTCCGAAACCTTAATTTGGTTTGGGTCCATGAGCTATTGATGTTAGGGCATTATCCGGTCAAACCCACTAGCGTTGGTATGTCAAGCTGGTTGTCAGTTTTAGGTGTCAAAACACAATTCTTCATTTAGCCTACTAGAGTTTAGATTTCGGAATTGGGATATAGACTAAGTAGTAGAGACCTGGAAGACGAAGACTGTGAAGACAAAGAAGACATCAATTATTCTTCATCGACAAAAGGTTAGTAGGAGTTATGACTTTTATGGAAATTCTTCTATTCTACTTTCTCTATCTTTCGAAATAGTCGGCTAATTTAGTAGTGATATTAATAGCGATTGAGATCGTGTTCTTGCCTACATGACCATGTGTTATGTTGGTATTTGTTCCCGCAAATACTAAGTTTACAAGAATGCATGAGATAGATTCAATACCATTTGTCCATTGCAATGGTTTGCTTGCAAATCACTTGTTGGATATG